>JAKUCV010001789.1:0-81492 GCA_028386065.3 Turnera subulata | reverse complement strand
CCAAGGCAATCTCAGGACAAATTTTTATGGCTCAGCTAACTCTATAATGTTTTTCATATCTGCTAGGATGCAGGAATTTCAGCTAGAGCCTTCATGCCAAATTTTAAATGAAAGCAGTTATTATCAGGTTTCCATGATGGCTCGGAGCGTCCCAAGGGTGACTGGGTTACCACCTACATGGCCTAAGGTACGACTTTTACTGTGGAATTGCAGGGGTATAGCAAGAAGATCTCAAGACTTTGTGCGTACTTTAAGGGATCTAAAGAATCAGTACAAGCCTAACATGGTACTGATTACTGAGACTTTGTGGCAAGCACGAGAGAATCATGGTGTGATTCCACTTCGTTTTCCTCCAACGAATCGGTTTGAGATACCTGGAGAAAACAACAGGGGTGGTATGTGGTTCTCCTGGAACGACAGTGTTAGGGTCAATATTAATGGTGAGGCTCAGAGTTTCAGGGTTAATGTTGAACCCAACAGATAGATCACTGTTTTAAAACATATGTATAGGAACCATTCCTCTTTGAATATTCTCCAATTATGTATCCGTTTATGTAATAATAATATGCATGTTTGCTTTGAGCCTTTTCCATTTATTTTCTCATTTACGCCCACAAGTACAAATAATTATACTGTTTTATTCACTTCAGAGAATAGATCAGAGTCAATTCATTTGGGATCCATAATAATTCATTTTATCGCGTAAATATACGATCTTCTAGATTATATTAAAACATGCGTTCTTCAGGAACATATTCGAATTTATGCTCTTCTGGAGCGTGTTAATAATTTTGAGATGTCATAATATGTTATATTGACATCCACACACATATAATTCTCCCCCTGTGGATGTCAATTTTGCATTGTCTACG
The DNA here is from genome assembly GCA_028386065.3 of Turnera subulata. Lineage (NCBI taxonomy): Eukaryota > Viridiplantae > Streptophyta > Magnoliopsida > Malpighiales > Passifloraceae > Turnera > Turnera subulata. Next base: position 80,620 of record JAKUCV010001789.1, on the reverse strand, counting down.
AGACTAATGCTTCAGGCATTATTCTAAGAAACAAATATAAAGTACTGAAAAGTAAATAAAATAAATTACAATGCGAAGTAATTTAAACTGAATAGAAAATAAATTGAAGATAAAATAAATTGCTCCTTCAGGGTAAGCAAGTATAATATCCACCTTCTGGTGGTCATATAATTCCCATCTTCTGGTGGTAATAGTGTGTATTTTCGATTTTTCTTTGAAGGATCTTCAGGATCTTTTGAACGGTAAGGCTTCCAGTCTTCGTTTCTTTTCCCGAGTCTTCTGGACTCTTACATTTAGTCTTTCAGACTATTCTCATTTAAATGCATTTTCGCATTTAATGCCCATTATAAATTTCTTCCAGAAATTTTAAGAGCCTCAAATTCAAATAACATAATTGAATATATAAATACTTAATTAAAATAAATAAGCAAGGGGCCTTATATTAATTACCCCAAGTAATCATTTACTGACCTTTAATTTACTACCCGGATCATGCTCGGGTATAATTCGTATTTTAATTCCCGTTCCATTAATTTATGTTACTCGGGATAATATCGGGTTAATTTTTATTTACGGACTTTTAATTTACGCTACCCGGAAAAATAATTAATCGGGTTATTTTTAATTTAACGACTTTTTATTTACGCTACCCGGATATGCGAACCCAATAAAAATTAAATTGCAGCAAAATAAAAGCGATGGGCCTTATACAAGCCCAATTCAAAATGTAAAGAAATAGGCGGTTTAGCCGGCCATTATGGGCCTTTCATGAGCCCAAATGAAGCATAAATAAAATTGAAAGACATGAATTTAAATGCAATGGGCCTTTTAATAGCCCAATCGGAATTTAAATAAAAACAAAAAATATGCTTACTCGATAAATCTTTCAGCAATAATATACATAATATATATTACTAATATCCGGTTACTATTCCGGTATGTATATGCCAATAGCCTTCTGGGCTTGGCAGAAAAATAACCCGAGGTATAAAATTCCGGCCAAACACTTCGGGGTTCGCCGGGAAAAATTCGAGGAGTTCGAATTTCGGTCAAAAATTACTATTCACAATCAAAATCACGAGGTCTCAAATTCCGGCCAAAATCACTAGTCACGGCCACCGAAAATTACTATTCACGGCCGCCGGAAATTTATATTCACCGAGCCGGATAATTTTCGAGGCATCAAATTCCGGCCAAACACTTCTGGGTTTGCCGGATTCCGGAGAAAGTTGCTATTCACGGTCGCTGGAAATTACTATTTACATGGCCAAAAATTACTGTTCACGAGGCCGGATTTACTATTCATCACAGGATTCCGGCCGAAAACACTGTTCACCGGCCAAAAACTAATTTCCGGGACTCACCGTGAGCTCATAATACATTCAATTCCCAAGATCAACATTAATTAAATATTCAATCACTCAAAAATAACATTAATTAAACATTAATATATTCGTTTAGGACAAAATTGAAAACGTAAATTACTTAAGTACTGAATTGCAGGGACTTACTTGCATAAAACAAAACGTCAGGGATGCTCCTCATCCTCTCTTCCTTCTGTTTTTTTTTTTAATACGTACTGGGCCGTGAACAGTACCGGCTCAGGGTTTTTTTTAAAAAAAAAATGGAGTGGGCCGTGCACTGTGCAAGCCCAGGACGAAAAATTCAGGCCCATGTGCACCAGCCCAGGCCAGTCAGCCCGGCGCCCAGGCCCGACACCAGGCGCGACCCGAGCTCGCTGACCCGTCGGGTCGTCTTCCTCAGCTCGCGGGTCGCTGGCCTTGGTGTGTTGCAGCGGCGGCGACATGGCGGCAGAAGCTACAGGTGACGATGCGGCGCCGCGGTGAAGGCTCACAGGTGGCTGCAACGCCGCCGGAAGGGGGCGGAAGGTGACTCGGCGTGAGCCAGAGGAAGGAAATGGGTCGGGTTCCGCCGTCGGGTTGTCGAGCCTAGGCGGCGCGTCAGGCGGCGAAAATGGGAGGAAGAGGCGTCGTCCAGTCGGCGACGGCGTGAGGAAGCTGATGGTGCTGGCGGTGTGACGGGAGACGGGGCGGAACGTTTCGATGTGAACAGTAACCAAGGGAGTTAGTGCACTGTTCATCATTTGCACTGGTTTTCCTCTTCGATTTCTGATTTGATTTTTTTTTTTTGCACTTTTCTTCATTTGCTCAGTTGGTTAGATTTCGTGCTGATAACGTGTTGTGAATAAAAGAGTTTAATGAGGATTTTTGTAGGGAAGATATCGAAGAAACAGAGGAGAAGAGGAACTGACGAGAATGAGCAGAAAGGCAGAGGAGTTCTTCAATTTCATTATTGTGTTGTTACAATATATAGAGAAAACAAGAAGGGGTAGATGACATCCACTAAAAACACGTGTTTTATAACATACCTTTTTTTCTTTTCTTTTTTGTTGAAGTTATACTATCAGTAATGCATAAGTCACGAACAATACTAAAAAGAATCTACCCCCAGCCCGCACCGCGGGACCGGAATAATGTTTGATATTGCAGGCCATAATAAGTTTTATTCCTAAAAAGAGAGACAATAAGTTTTAGATTTTTTTTTAGATAATAATACTAACTTCTGCTGTTCCTTTTCGGCTAAACTGGAAATTATTTTTCGAGCTCAAACAGCAAACTTACAATGACCTCACGCTGAGATTATATTTTTCTTTTAAGACCAGAAACCTTGCCAAGTACGATTCTTCTTTTTTTGGTTCTCATTGGCAAATAAAATTGACGTGTAAAGATGTTCCAATTATTATGCAGCCTTTTTGTTTTTGTTGACTTCTCAACTTCATCAAAGAGTAATAATACTATTAATTATGTACTTGCATATAAAAAAAAACACAAAGGTGGCGGATAAACCACACCACTACCCAAGGTAAGACTGTACGTCTTAGCAGAACCAGCAAGTAATTCTGCTATAGAATTTTTATTCCTATATACTAACCGAGTGGACGAACAAGGAGATTAGAGAGTGATCTTTTGTGGGTTAAGGGATGTATTATGACATATAGAACTAAACGGGCCTGTTATTACATCCTGGTGATATTATATAGATCTTTCGGAGAGGAGAGCTGAATCGGAATATCTAGGGTACAGGATAAAGATGATACCATTCATATTTTTATTGTAAAAAAGAAAAAGAGGAAAATCTCTTAATCGGCTGTGTTCTACAGCCTTATCCTACGGGAATTGTGATTCTTGGAACTTCCAATTTGGAGCCGGCTTTCTTTTGGCAATATTAGGTCCTTTTATTCTTTTTACTGAAAACGAGGTAATTTGTTCCCGAAAATTAAAGTATTATACTGGCCTGTCAACATGTAGGAGTAATTTCGTCACCTGGTCGAATCCGGATTATTATTTTTGTTTATGAGAAATAAAACCGGATGAGAAAAAAGAAAAACATGTAGGAGAGAATTTCAGAGATAAATATAAGGGCATTTTTCTTCTTCTTTTTTTTAAAAAATGAAAAATAATACATAGGGGTTTAGGGTTTTTCTTTTCTCTCTTTTTCTTTGAGTGAAAAATCTTAGATTTACATATCGGGGTTGCCGTCGACGACTCTCTTTCCGGCGGTTAGGCCCCCACCAATTAGTTTTTTGTTTCTATTTAGTTTTTCAATTTTGTTGTTTTATTCTCACTTTTTTTGAGTTTTGTCTCATTTTTGTGAGTTTAGTCATACGCTTTGTGGTTTGTTTTTCTGTGTTTTTGTTGATTCGAATAAGACTATTGTAGCCAAAAGCCATGGAGAAAGAATCGACCTCAAGAACAATTCTCTATCTACTGCAAAAATTCACCAACAAAGAAATATTTTTCCCCACAGGTATGCATCGGCTCGGCTCGGTGGTTGTTGCACGGACGATACATGTTATGACGCCCACGAGAGCAGAGTGCTGTTACAAATCCTCTTTTAAAGGATATAGATCTCGCTGTGTATTTCTTTGTAATAGGTAGGAAAGAATTCTTATGTTGAATTTTTGTCATGCTTTTGTTCGATTAGAGGACAAATTGAGCCACTGAGTTGTACCTTGTAACCTGTAAATTTTTTAGAAATTAACAATATCTTGGACACCCCCAACCCAAAACGGCTCAAATAATTAAAGGATATTTTATGCTGCGATTTGTTGCCAAAATGATAATGATAAAATCATTATTTATGTACTAAATATAAATTTGTTAGTCCATATATAATATTATTAATGATTTAAATATAGAAAAATCCCTAAACCGTGATAGGGCAACGGAGGAATACAAAGGTACATATTTGCAAGCCCATTAATTTTTGGGGCTAGCTGCTCAAGAATTATGAGTCCTATAAGAAGCACCAATCCTATCCTCTTCATCTGTGTCGACCTTAATGAGTTTTTTTTTTTACCCCTCCTTTGGTATCAATTCTAAATGAAAACTAAATTCAATTCTTAGGGGTCAATATATATATATATTTATAATTTTATCATAATATTTCATTTTGATTAAATAATTTTGTCATAATATTTCATTTTGATCTTGTAACTATTAATATGTATACGTAGACAAAAATATCCTTAAGAATTTAATTCATTTCCCATTAGGAAACTATATGACCATAAGGAAAAAACTTAATTGGTAATCATGAATTGAATATTTACTTCATGGTCAGATTGCTTTAACCAATATTAAGTGCATGGGTATGGAAGAGAAGAATTTTGAAGCAAATTCGAGGATTGCGTTAGGAACTAGGAAGCGACAGAATAGTGGTTATGGGTCAACCAAAATAAATCTTACAAAGTTTGACATTTTTATCACTCCAAGGAAAAGGAAAATGATTGAGGGGAATGAAGCATTATTCATTCACTCTAAACTGTTGCGAACTTCATGGTATTTCATGTAACAGCCCGGGTAAAATTTGGATTTTTACCGGGACTGTAGAAATTGTTTCACCGTGATTTACTGTTGAATTAATCTCGGGTAATTAATTCAAGGTAAATCGGGAGTCGTTTTTTTGAAACCGAGAAATTTCCCACGCTCGGGAGTGTCTTCCTAACTAACCGAGCCTCGGTTTTCAGTTCCGAGACTTGGACGACGTTCAGGAGGATTAATCGGATTTTCCGAGCCCAAGTCATATTTTTGGACTCGGGACGGGATTTGTCGGAAAGACGGGAGTATTCCTACGTCTACGAGATTCCGACGCGAGAATCCGGACCGGCCATATGAGGCTTGCCCGAGCCACTCTTCTTCCTTCTTTTTCCTTCCTCTTCCTCTTTCCTGCTACATTTCTTCTCTCTCCCGGTTTTTCCCGGCCACGTGGGCCCCACCTCTTTTCTTCTTTTTCTTTCTTTTCCTCCCCTTCCTTTCTTTTCTTTTCTTCTCCACTTTTCTTTTTTCCAGCCGGCCCGCCTACTTTTTTTTCTTCCTCCTTTCTCGTGAGCTTCTGTCGGCCATTACCCCACTTCCTTCTCCATTATTTTTTTTTTCCTTCCTGTCTTCTTCCACCTCCATCTTTTTCCCCTATTTCTCTTTTGCTTCTTCTCCTTTGGATTTCTTATTTTCCCTTCCCCTCCTCCTGATTTCACCGCCGCCCTAACCTCCCCTTTCTATTTCTTTCCTTCTTCCTCATGCTCCACAGCCGCACCTNTAATGCTTTACGCGTTTTCGGCTGCTGAGCCAGTGTTTTACAGCTCTTTTCTGACTCACGAATTCTTACGCCCTGGCTACCTTGGCGTTTCTTTTGATGGTGTGTCATTAATTTCTTGCATCTTTAATCACAAGCATCCGTGACCGTTGAGGTTAGACGGATGGGGCCGTATCTCGAGTAGAGCACATGTGCGACAAGCCTCACTACTGTTCGCACATCGTGGAGAGATACGAGCCTTGACAGACGTTTTGTCTTATGCGGAAAATGTGAACAAGTGGGTATCGTTTCCTTCGAGGGACACAGGACGATTCCGTGAACATCGCCTTCCGAGTTAACGAGTATCTTCTTCACGAGGTTAACAGACGTCACCGTTAGCTGTGCGAGTTATGTTTCGTGGTTCGAGGATGTTTACGTCCAGTACGGGCACCGATCAAGAAATATTTCTGTTTTAACTTCTTTATATTTTGGTTTTGTTACATGAGATTTAATTTTAAATTTATTTATATTTGTTTTCATATTCTTATTGATGGTTTTTGTTTTGTGTTGTGATGTTTTTAATTTTTCTGTTGGCATGCGTTTCCACAATTGAACAAGAGTTTTATTTTAAAAGAAAACTTATTTTATTTAATCATAATAGTTTTACAACAGGAGAAGAAGTACTCTACTGAGATACTTGCTTCTCTAAGTCTTTTACAAGCTTCCTTAAGTTTCCTACATTGGACGAGAGTGCCATACACGCCACTTCGATCTGCATCACCGCAGAGCTGACCTTCTTCAGGGAAGCGTTCAGCTGTGAAAGTGTCTGAAGTGGAGTGCTGCTCTGTGCCGTTCCTTTGCCTTTCCTATCAGTAGAAGGCTCTTCCTTGCTGGCGCGTTTCTTCTGCCGTCTTGGAGAGACGACCATATGCTCCTTAAGGCCGACGATGTTCATCTTGAAGCGTTTCTTCGAAGGTTCCTCTTCATCGGAGCTTGTTTGGAAAGCTCTGCCGCCGATGTAGCTGTTGTTCTCGGAGTCTGAAGTCGTTCGAGAACGAAGTGGAGAGTCCATGGCTGAGAGTGAGTGTCTCAGCTATGAGGATGGTATTTATAAGCGGAAGAGATGTAGCTTAAGGGTATAAGCGGAATCTCATGTTGAGGTTGGGCACCTGGCAGGGTGTGCCAGAAGCTTATCGTGGTAGGACCCACGGATAAGACGGAATTTCGGAGACGAAATTCTTTTTAAGGTGGGTAGACTGTAACAGCCCGGGTAAAATTTGGATTTTTACCGGGACTGTAGAAATTGTTTCACCGTGATTTACTGTTGAATTAATCTCGGGTAATTAATTCAAGGTAAATCGGGAGTCGTTTTTTTGAAACCGAGAAATTTCCCACGCTCGGGAGTGTCTTCCTAACTAACCGAGCCTCGGTTTTCAGTTCCGAGACTTGGACGACGTTCAGGAGGATTAATCGGATTTTCCGAGCCCAAGTCATATTTTTGGACTCGGGACGGGATTTGTCGGAAAGACGGGAGTATTCCTACGTCTACGAGATTCCGACGCGAGAATCCAGACCGGCCATATGAGGCTTGCCCGAGCCACTCTTCTTCCTTCTTTTTCCTTCCTCTTCCTCTTTCCGGCTACATTTCTTCTCTCTCCCGGTTTTTCCCGGCCACGTGGGCCCCACCTCTTTTCTTCTTTTTCTTTCTTTTCCTCCCCTTCCTTTCTTTTCTTTTCTTCTCCACTTTTCTTTTTTCCAGCCGGCCCGCCTACTTTTTTTTCTTCCTCCTTTCTCGTGAGCTTCTGCCGGCCATTACCCCACTTCCTTCTCCATTATTTTTTTTTTCCTTCCTGTCTTCTTCCACCTCCATCTTTTTCCCCTATTTCTCTTTTGCTTCTTCTCCTTTGGATTTCTTATTTTCCCTTCCCCTCCTCCTGATTTCACCGCCGCCCTAACCTCCCCTTTCTATTTCTTTCCTTCTTCCTCATGCTCCACAGCCGCACCTCCTCCCTCCCTCTCCTCCTTCTTCCCTTCCCCTTCCTCCTCCACTGCGTGCACCGCCACCGTGAACCCCAGCTCGCCACCATCTCTTCGTCTTCTTCCTTTCCCTGACTCGTCGTCGCCTCGTACCGCCGTCGACCGGACAAGGAGACCCGCCACCGCCCTCTCCTCTGATTGCAGCCTGTCGCCCCTGCCACCCGACGAAGCAACCACCGCACGCAGAGCTGCAGATCGCCACCTCGTCTGCTGTCGCGCCGCCCTGCGCTCCTCCCCTGAGCTGCTGCCGGCAAAGCCAAGACTGGGTAAGTCTCTGGCCGCCCTCTCCTTTCTCTCCTTCGCCTCTTTTCTTTAGTCACTCTAAGGTTTGTTGCTAATCGGGTCTGGTTGATGTTTGATGGTTGTGGCTCTGGGTTGCTGAATCGGGTGTGGATTGGTTGTTGTTGTTTGAATTGGTTGGAGTTGTGACGGTGGTTGGATGGTGATGGCGTTGCTGCTGTGGGCATGGTGATGGTTTTGTTGACGGTGGTTTTGTGTGTTTGCTGGGTGATGACGGGGTAGATGTGAACATGGAGGTGTTGTGGAGTTGGGTTAAATTGCTGCAGGATGGAAGCAGTTACTGTTCCGGCATGAACAGTAACCGTGAGCGTCCTTTGCTGCCGTGAACAGTGATTCCGGCGAGGATTCCGGCAGTCTCGGGTCTATTCCGGCGAAGCCTCGGGAATTTCCGGCGAGCCCGGAACCCGACCATAGGGTAATCCCTTGGACTCATATAACACCTTGGCGCGGGTTTGGGCTCGATTGCACACGGACTCGGAAACGGGCCGAACGTGCGGAGGCCCATCACACCGTGACATATGCATTACCAAGGGACCCCGAACTTTAATAACGAAACCCGAACAACGTTAATGAACCCGGACTCTAATGGTTTAATTAAAACAAAGATTTAATTTAGTTAATCAAATACTAATCCTTAATTCTATTTATATTTCGTAATTCGATTTATAATTTTATTTTGTGTTGGACCATTAGAATGACCTATAGTATTTAAAATTCCGGTTTAGATAATTTATATGTGGACTCTTAATAATTAAAGGCCCAATTATACTTATTTACTTGATTTAAATGTCAAATGTAAACTAAAAATATAAACATGAATACCTATGAATAATAAGCACATGTGTATAAATGATTATATATACGTATCCTACTAAATTATGTTTAGCTAAATAAAGAAGTTACAATTTTATTTATCACACAAATATATATATGGTAAAATGGGAGTCACCTACTATATACGTATAATCTAGTATCGATTATGTATAAATATACGTATGTATACATGTATTTTAAAATGTTTATGTTTCCCCTTATCGACAAAGGGCTAGAAAGCCGGGATATCGGCTTGAACGTTTGGATTTGGTTTTAATTTAAAATTAAATATAAATGGTATAGTGAATAAGGAGGTTAATTTCATAATAAAGAAATTGGATAAGGCAAGCCGTATAACGATTTCTAAACCGGTAACATGCATAAATATTTTGTTGTGCATTATAAGTGATTATTGTATTCCTATATGTACATATAGGGTATCGGGATTTGACCGGATAGCAGATTCAGAGACATACCAGGTGAGGATGGATAAACCTTGATATGTGCCCGTAATGCTGTGTGTGTTTCTTTGTTTGCGTATTTTGCTGCTAGATTGTTCTGTTGGAATAATTATTGACTGTTACCTGATTGCTGTGGAATTATCGATGCTGTTGTTGGATTGTGATAGACTTGTGTACAATGCGTTGAGAATATTGATGAACTGGTCAATGTGGTTAGTTGTGTGTTTTGTTGTTTGAATGAACTACTGAGAGTGGCATTGTTGGATATTTGACTGTTATGGTTATTGTTGTTGCTGTTGTTGGATTGTGCTATTGGTCGTGTGGATATTGTGACGAACTGTTAATAGTAAATAATTGGTGTTACATGTATTGTTGATGGATATTTGGTAATATGGAATTGTGTTGGCTACTTGGCTGCTACGGTTATTGTTGCTGTTGTTGCTATGATGTTGATTTGCTTGATTGAACCGCTGTATGACTGTTATTGGTTAATTGGATACCGTGTTGTGAATGATGTTGGACTGTGAGTAATTGATGTTATGAAACTGTTGATGGAATGGTCTGCTGTATAACTTGTGCTAATAGGAAGTTGGAAAATTGCTTGACTGTTATGGATATTGTGATTGTTGTCGGTAGATAGTGATGTGATTGGATAATTGGAATAAACTATTGACTGTGGATAATTGGGAAATGGAAATTGGAAATTGGAATTGGAATTGATATGAGATGATGATGATATATGTGGGAAGTAGTGGTACGACCCGATGGTTGAAAATTAATTCTGGGATGCTACGGTCGGATACTTGGTTTGGATACTTGATTTGATTGGCATGTTGATGCCTGTGGTTGGGGTTACCAAATACCCAGTGGCTCGGATATGCCGAATATCCGCGGTGGCTCGGATATGCCGAATATCCGCAGTGGCTCAGATATGCCGAATATCTGGTTGGTATGATGTTGTCTGTGGTTAGGGTATACCGAATACCCAGTGGCTCGGATATGCCGAATATCCGCGGTGGCTCGGATATGCCGAATATCCGGTTGTTCTGATATGTGGATTGGTTCTTGACCTAGCATCCGGAATTAATTGATAACCTGGTACGACCCTAACTTGTCCAGTGACGGGCTCGGAAGATAAAATTGGTATTAAGATAATTAATAAGTATTCTTGGGGTCCTGGCTTGATATGATTTAGTAGATTCCTCTGTCGTGTTGCTTGTGTTGGTTTCCTCTGATTTGTTGTTTGAGTTGGATTCCTCTGTCGTGAAGTATGTGTTAGTTGTTATGGCAGTATCCCTGTGATGTGATTGTTTGTGCTTATTGTTGTGATTGTTGGGTTTACTTCGAAAGTGTTATGGTTGAATATATCACTGTTTATCTTTCGTCGGTGAGCGTTTCGGACTCACCCCTCGCCTGCGGGGTTTCATCCCGTAGGATGAGTTGCTTGTAGTGCAGGTACGTACCGGGCAAGCTGAAGCGTATCCCTTGGTCAGACTTGGATCCATAGATTGCATGTGTCGCATACAGTGTTAGTGAGATATTTAAGTCTTCCGCTGTGCATATTGTTATTGTTGTTGGGCCATTGGGCCGGATTGTTACTTATGTGGTCTTATTATTTTAGGCCGTTGGGCCGTGTTATTGTAGTTCACACTGTATGCTTGGGCTTTGTTGGGTCGGGTTGTCACAGTTCCGGCAAGTGTTTACTGTGTACGGTAAATACGGGTCGGGGCGTCTCATTTCAATTGTACTAATTAAGTGCATATTGTTTTAGTCTATCAATCAGAAATTTTTAAAAAAATCTAAATATTTTAAGGAACCTAGAATCCCTCCTCTTCCTCTATACTCCGTTTTGCTCGTTTTAATACCTCGATACAAGAATTGTTTCATAAAGTGCCTATTAATTATCATGCTAATTACTCCCTCTGTCCCTCAATATAGGTCGTTTTAGGTTTTGTTTTTTGTTTCACAATATACGTCATTTTAGAGTTTCAATGAGCATTAGATTAATTTTTTTCAAATTTACCCTTAACCAAAACAACTTTTACTCCTGGAGTATTTTAATCTTGGTATAGTGTAAAGAGTAAGTTAGTAAAATATATAGTAAAAATTAATGAGATTTAGTCTATTTAATGCTTTTTTTAATGGGTGTGCAAAAACCTTAAACGACCTATATTGAGAGACAGAGGGAGTACAATATAACCATAGGTCAGTTAATTGATTTGGATTGAGAGTCTCAATATCGACACAACCTGAAATTAATCACGAAAAGTAAATTGTTTATAACATAAGTAAAATTTCTTAACATTGTTCTTTCAGGGAATTGGATGCTAAGTCCACATTTTTTGAAAAGAAAATGCAAACACTGTTTGCGAATACTAGTCACTAATCTTAAAAACATATATTAAATTACCGTTGTGGGCCTTGTGGCTAGTGAAAAAAAAAAGACAGTGAAAAAACAGAAAAAAAAAAAAAAGACCGGAGAGGGCTAATCATTATGGGCTCTGATCCAGGTCCTCATATTTTTTGCCCTAACTGGACTTGGACGTTATTTAAGGACATTATCTTTGATGTTACTGATATCGGCTTGGGAGAGCAAGAGCCCCTTCTTTTCTTCTGGTGGACCCATTGATGCCATTCATTCAGGTTCTAGCTGTTGTCTTGGTCCATTAATAATAACTGAATTACTTGGTGATCTTTTTTATTTCCTGGAAATCATGTCTCATATATATTGTAACAGCCCGGTTAAAAATTTTAGATTTTTATCGAGATTGTAAAAGTCTTTTTACCGTGATTTATTGTTGAATTAATCTTGGGTAATTAATTCAAGGTAAATCGGGCTTCGTTTTTCGAAACCGAGGGTTTTCCGCGCTCGAGATTTTTCCGTGGATTTTTCAGACCTAAGTTGGATTTTTTGGGTCCCGAAATTTTCGGAAAAATCACACCGGAAAATAACAAAGGGGGTATCAGTTATTTTCTGGTCCGGACCGGACTCGCTCCATAATGCAGACAAGCTGCATTATTGAAGGAATCACAGGTGGCACAGTGTTTCATCGGTTATAAAAGAAGAAGAAACCAGGAGAAGAGAGGAAGAGGAGAGGAAAAAAAGAGAGAAAAAAAAAGAAATAAAAAGAGAAATAAAAAAGAGAGAAAAAAAAAGAAGAAAAAGAAAAAAAAAGAAGAACGGGAAAAAAAAAGAGAAGCAGAAAAAAAACCAATCAGAAAATAGAGAAAAGAAAAGAAAATGAAAGAAAAAGAAAAGAAATGAAAAGAAAAGAAAATAAGAATAATAGAAAAAGAAAAAAAGAAATACAAAAAAAGGAAAATAACGGAGTGAACAGTGCGTCACCCCGGTACTCCCCTCGTCACTGTTCACCTGGAAGCGATCGGCGCCACCTCTCGTCGCACCGCCGCCGCCAGCACGCTCGTCGTGATGTCGCCGACCTGTTGCCGCCTCCCCCGCTCGATTCCGCCCCCGGACGCACCCGCTAGAGCCGTTGACCCGCGGATCCGCTTCTTCTCCGCGCCTGCCGCCTCACGCCGACGACGCAGCGCCGTCGTTCCACCGCCCTTGGAGTCGCCTCGAGCTCGCCTTCCTCGCGGCTTCCTTCTCTTCGCGTCAGTCGCGCTGCCGCCGTCATCAAGGTGAGCAACCCGGTTTCACGGGCGGGTCGTGACCGGGTCGAGCCTGGTTCTGGGTTGGGTTATCCGGGTTGACCTTATTAAAAAATTAAAAAAAACATATATATATATATATATATACATATTTACATATCTAATTTATTGGTATTAATTTCTGAAAAAAAATATACATATGTTCTGAAAAATATAGTAAGTTTAGATTATGGTATATATATTTGTATACTTTTATTCTTTACAAATAAAATAACTATGTTTTATTTTTTTTTAGATATTGTTATTTGGAAAAAGATGTATATATGTAAATATATTTATTTCTGCTGGAATATAACTCTGGGAAGGTATATATTTTGAGAAAATCTGTTAGTATGGATTTTGGTATTCTGGAAAATATATATATGTATATATACTTTGATTCTTGGAATTAAAGATAATTATATTATTGTTTTGAAAATTATTATTATGTTTATAACATGATATGTATATTCTGGAAATTATATACATGTTATTATTTTTCTAGAAAATTAAGGTGATTATATTTATGGAAAAAAATATAATTACTTGATAAAAATATTTTTTTAAAAAAAATTCTTATTTAAAGTATTGTACCGAAATTATATTCGGATATACGTACGGTATAATATTTTCGGTAAAAGATGATAATAAAGGATATGAACCGGGATGGGTTATTTCGCAGTATTGGCATCATGGCATACTCTTATGTGCATCTTATGTGAGTATATATTGTTTTGTTATATAGGTTTGATATCGGGCAGTTCCCCGAGGAGCCGGCTTTGGACCGGACATTGTCTTCGGAGTTGAGTAATCGGCCAAGGTGAGGATGGATTTCCTTCAATATGTGCCTGTATTACTCGGTTATTATGTTTTGATGATTATTGCATTGTTGGATGTTGCATTTGTTGTGGTTTGGTTCGGGATGTTTATCCTAGTGTCTTGGTTGTTTTTGGGTATCTATTGTTGTGTCTTTTGGAATAAGTATAATGGATTAAATAATAAATTGTGATAAGGATGTCGATCCTCGGTTTTGGATAGGGATGTCTATCCCGGTATTTTGGTTAGGGATGTTGATCCCTGTGATTTGGTTTTGAATAATGATGATATAATTGTCACGTGGTAGGTAGTGGTACGACTCGATGATTTAAGACTGTTTCGTGGTGGCCGTGACCTGGGTTACTTGTGATAAGCATGTCTATGCTTGGGATGTCTATCCCGTGATTATTTTTGGGATGTCTATCCCTGGGTTCATATTTTTGGGATGTCGATCCCTGGGTTCTCTTGGATTTGGTCTGGCACCCGAAATATGTTGATAACCATGTCTGACCCCTAGCTTATCCGTGACGGGGCCCGGAAAGATAAAATTGGAAATTGAAATTTTATTTGAGTCTTTTTGGTCTTGGACCGATTTTGGGTCAAGTCTTTCGGCTTGGTGTATTTTGACGGTTTTTCCTTGTTTTCGACTTGAGTAATTTTAGTGTTGCATATTGATTGTCTATCCTTCGTCGGTGAGCACTTCGGACTCACCCCTCACCTGCGGGCTTTCATCCCGTAGGATGGATTATTTGTTGTACAGGTTTGGTGCATTCCAGACAGGCTGCGGCGTTATCCCTTGGACAGGACTTGGATCCATAGTTTGCATCAGTGTCGCATACAGTGTCTTTGTGAGTTATTAAGTCTTCCGCTGTGCATTATTTTTGCTATTGTTGGGCCATTGGGCCGGTTATGATGTTATTGATGTTTTTATTTTGGGCTGTTGAGCCCGAGTTACTGTTGTATACACTGTATGCTGGGTTTTGTTTGGTTGGGTCGTATCAGTTCCGGCACGTGTTTACTGTGTACGGTAAATACGGGTCGGGGTGTTTCATATATTTTTTTCCCCTCAAAAGTCAAAACAATAATGCGATGACCTAGTTCAAACTCTGAAGGCATTTAGTGGTAAATCCACATGTGCATGCGGATGTGGGTTTATTTACGGCTAGTAAACAAGACTTTCTTTTTTTGAAAAAAATGAAAAAAATATATGCAAGATAACATGATGTGATTTATCAGATTCTTGGAAAAGAATATTATTATAGCAATAAAATATATGACTAGTGTATTATTATAGCAATAAAAATATATGACAAGTGTTACTTCTGATTTGGTTTTTTGGTTGATTTAGATTTTTATTTTAATTTGGATTGTGTTATAGTTTATCACTTCCTTACGTTGTTATATAGTTGTATTCTTGTGTAAGATTTCTAACTTGATATGTTTTTAGTTTTCTTAAGTAGTCATTTAGTATTTATATTCCTAATAATCCGCTTGTTTTCAAAAAAAAAATCCACCAAAATACTGCTAGATAGTTTCCTAACTAAACTGAAATCCACCAAAAATACTGGTAGATAGTTTCCTAACTAAACTGAAACTAAATAGAAATGTTATCCCAAATTTTTTTATGCAGACATTTATTCCGGACAGTAAATCTGCAAAATCAAATAATTTTATTATTTTAGATGTTAAAAAATATAGAGTTCTTACAAAATTAGTTTAATTAGTTTCCGAAGAAGTTAGAGACAAAAAATTGAGATGAATTAAATTAACTAATTGTATTTTGGTGAAATTTTTTAAAATCATAATATCTTGTTGTATTTGCATGATATTAACATGGAATTTAAATATGATACTTTTTCTATAAGAGGATTTGAATATTAATTTTTAACTTTTAGATAAGTAATGTAACATTACCCTTAGATTTAGATTCATATTTCTTAAACTAAAGTACAAAGATTTTGATTATTATAGTGGAGGAGCCACATTCATTTCTATTTTTTGCTTGGTTATTAAATAACTATTTGATTAAAAAAAGCAGAATTTTTCTATTAAGAATATCTTTTTTGCCTACACTAAATAATATTCCTGGATCTGTCCCTGTTTATCAGTGACCTTAATTATATACAGTACTTGTAACCAACAAGGTGTTGGCGCAGTGGTCCAGCATGCTGCGGCCCCTTAACTCACACGTCCCGGGTTCGATCCGGAGAAACGTAGAGGTATGGAAAATGCACCTGTTGGGAGTGGTTAGAATTTTATGTTTTAAGCTTTCCACCATATTTCTTGGACAAAACTTCGACTAGTGCAAAGTGAACTGTGTCGTCTGTTGCATCCAGGACGGATTATGTGTTGTTATGATGCGAATTCAATTCATGCATTTGCCATAAACCACTTGCTCAAAATTCGTATGTCAAAGTTCTGTTTTTTTTTTTAATAAAAATTGAATGTCAAATAAAAAGACGACAATCCTTTTATTGAAGCCGTAGGATAAATGATAATAACAATAATAATAGAAAAATAATTATACATTTAGTCATCTCTATTTGTGTTGAATATATATAATATACTGGAAAACAAATACGGTTGGAAAGTAATTTCTACGGCAAACAACATGAGGCGACAGTTGGGATGCTTTGTGGCAAAGTGAATTTGTGGAGTAGCATGGCGCGACATCTGCCAAAGTGACTGTTACAAAATTCGACATTTACTGGTTCTCTGTCTAACAATCGGGCAACCTTGTCATTTTCTGTAACACAACTCACACCAATCTACCAATTATCACATTTTGTGTTGACTTTGTTTAAGATGGTACTCACATTTTTGTGCACCGTGGTGGTATATAGGTGAGAAACAATACAATATTCCCCCCTCTCTTTCACGCTATAGGGCTTAGGGTAAACCACCAAATTCAATTAAAATTTATAATAATCCTTACAAATTATCCGTTTAGAGACAAGTATGTGACCCGAATCGAATCTAGATTAGTCGGGACAAAATCTTGCAAATAGAATCTCAATCTGTTAAACCAAAATTAGTTGAACAGAACTATGACTCTTGCCTTCAACTAATGGATTCAATTGGACAACATTCCCAACAAAATCCCCCACTAATAGCAATCAAATGTCAATGTTAAATTGTTAACATAATTACAACAATAATACTACAAGTACAACTTTGGACATGGATGGAAATTGCACGCGCTCAACGAGCAAAAAGAAAAAAATAAAAAATATTGTACTAATGAAAGTTGTAAGCCCGCCCTTTGTCTTTCCGCGAAGAAGCACGTGTCAACGCGTCAGGCTGAGCTGGCTCCACACCGCCGTGGCAGGATTCTACCGGTCCACGCGGACGCTATCTCAGCCGTCAAATCCCTCGCTCCAAAGCCCGACCTGTATTGACCGTTCGTGGACGTTAAAGAGAAAGATTAAACAAAAAAAGAAAAAGCAGGAAGAAAACAGAAGAACAAAAGAGAAACAAACCAAAGTCTTCTGTTTTATTTGATTTATTTTCATTAGCCAGAAGAGACCGAGTAGAATAGAGAGAGAGAAACAGAGAGGGTGGGAGAAAAGCACTGACTTCCTAGAGAGAGAAACACTCTCTCTTTCTCTATAGTTTCTTTTTTTGTTTATTTTTTTTCCAAAGCTTCACAGGTATACTTTGATGTCCTTTGCCTTATCATTTTGTGGTTTATCCATTAGAATTCACTTCTCATTTTTTTTTTTTTTGGGTCTGGTTTTGTGCTAAACATGCAACGTCTTTGTGGTGAAAGTTGAATGATTTGTGTGGTTGGCTGTTGTTGTGGATTCTTAGAAGTTAGTAACTTTCAGTTGAGCTGGTTCTAGTCTAGGGTTTGTGGTTCTGTTGGGGGGGTTTTTGTTGGTTGGTTTTGGTCGTGTGTTCAATTTGAGGTGCTTAAGTTTTATGTGGATTGGAGGCTTGGTTGACTTTGTTCTCTATGTGTTTGTTTCGACTATTGTGGTGGTTTTATAAATTATGTTTCTTTTTATGGATAAACTTTCTTTCTGTTTGTCTCTATCTTGTGTAAATGGAGAAATCTTTCTGTTTAAGGTTGGTTGTTATAGCTGAAGACCTTAAGTCTGTCTCCTCGTAAACTTCAATCCTGATCTATGTTACATGAATTCAGATAGACAGTGATGCCTGCCACCGATTTAGTTGATTATCGTTCTAGTTGTCTTTTATTTGAGGAAAGTTATTAAATGAAGCTTTGGTCTGCTTTCGAAGACGTTTATTGTGCCTACTTAGGAATATTGTTTATGCTCTTTTTGCTTTCTCATGAAGTACGGTCTTTGCGAATTAGAAGCTAGTCTGTAGTAAAGTAGAAGAGAACTGACATACTAAATTTGTGGGAACTCTTGTCTTAATGTGGTTGACATGCTTCCTATTAGCATCGACATCGGTTAATCAGGCATGCAATGCAATTTTGTTGACGTGATAGTTGTGTTGCTTATGCGGAAACTGTTAATGCTCTTGATGTGGTAAATGTTTTATGGTATCTTCATTTCAAATTTGGGGGATCTTTTCAGCCTAAATGAGTTACATGTTCTCCTTCATTTGGGTGCAAAATATAATTAAATATATATTAATGCATTCCTCGATTGTTCTTGGCATTTGCCTGTTCTGATAACTTCTAAATTCCATGATAACAGTCTCGGCGAGTGCTTTGATTGTTGAACGGGGCTTCTTCCCCGCTGATGTTTCCAAGTCGAGATTGTGGTGCACATCAAAGAAACAGAGCAAATGCCAGCTTTAAAAATGAAGACCAAATCGAGCACGGGTTCTACAAGAGAAAAAAACTGCCTTGCTGTATGTCCAAAGTCTAGTGTGATATCGAAAAGTTCATGCTCTCATGTCAAAATGTCTCGACAACCTGCCGAGCTGGACGCGTGCATCCATAGGTGTCAGGATGGTTGTGTTAAGGAACTTCGCTTGAAAGAAATGCGGTCTTGCCCTTCTTCTTCTTTGATCATTGGTGGGGATGCACTATTATAAATGATGTTTTGGCATATTCACTTAACTTGGGCATGACATCATAATCATGTCATTTGTCATGTTTCTTCCTATTTTTTTTCATGATTGTTTTAATTAGAACGATATGCTACTGAAGTTTGTTCATTAAAGTGGCCATGATAATCAGTTGTGTAGCATGGTTGTGTGTGCATTCTTGCTGCTTGTATATGCACTAGATGCCACTTTGAATAGAAGCATTATCCTTTTCTTTATTGTTATCTCTTTTTGCATGCATTCTTGGTTTTATGGTTTGCTGTGTTCGATTAATGATGTTAGATATTTAGTTATGTGCAATTTAATCTGTAACCAACTGACTAAAAACTACTTCTTAGTTGCACCAAATGTGGAATTATATGGCCAAGGCATTGAACATGAAAGAGACATTGGTAAGCAAGAATTTCAAAATGACGGGAATTCTGAGATTCAGATGCAACTTCCAACTTTTGTGGATTCCAGTGGTATGGGGAGGATGGTAAGTTTCATTTGAGGAAAATATCTTTGCTTTTGAATTTTGTTTTCTTTCTGTTAAGTCTTCTTTTGTCATTCTGCTATACCTGGACAACAGTTATTGCATATTTATATGCTAGATATGATGTGTTGCGCGCCCTCATGTGGCAGATTCTGGATTCATTTATGTAGTTTAGAACTTCTCCATCGATTTGATGCACTTGAAGCATGCATGAAGCTTCTACTTCTTCTTTTGGCATTAGTACCTAATTATCATCAGAAAGATCTTTTATTGTTAGTTTGTTTTTTTGGGGGGGTGGTGAATTGTGTAGATGATATTCCTTTTAAGTTAACTTGATAAAACTATTCTTTTGGAAAAAATTTTGGATGAACCATTATTTGCTCTCGAGGTTTGGTGAAATTACAGGTGGAGTAGAAGCTCTTGAAAAATCTAACTACATTATTCCTGATGGTCAGAAAGTTCTTAGGGGATACTTTTAAGTTCTTTGATCATATGTAACAAACTGGGAGGAGGGTGGGTGGTGTTCTAAATTCTCGAATTTCTGTGTACTACCTACAATTTCACTGTACGCAGATGATTATTGGGTTATCTTGTCTTTTTTATTGTTTTTGGTAATTATTAGACAAGCTCCATTTTTGCTACTGAATGCAATTACTCTATATATTTTGGCAAGTTATACATTTCAACCAAATTACCATATTTAGGAACTTGTGTACTTGGGTGCTTGTAACTCTATTTAATTTTTCTGGAATTCATCAGTTTTACTGTATAATGATTTCCTGCCAATTGGAAATTATTTTCTGATCCTCCTTTCGCATGGAGAAATTATCCATCGTTGTCAGACCCTTGTTCTAGAGACCATAAGATTCATAATAGTTCCATGTGGTGTATAACTAAATTACAAACTTATGACAATTACTAAGACTTATTGTTTGTTTAGCGTTGCTCGATCCCATGCTTTTCTGATTCCAGGCTACAATGCTGACTGTTTGTCCATCATTATTAGGGTGTCCTCAACTGCTTTTATTGTATGACCCCCTGTGAATTGCATTGGTCTCAATGTTTTCCTTACAACAAGAGAATTAATCTTAATGTTTCCCTTTGAACAAGTAAAAGATGCTATACTAGGTGCTGCTTCCGCTTAATTCTGCCATGTAGTCTTCGAATTACGCGAGTCTTAAAGTTGAACTTGTATGAAATTGTGTGGAGGAGACAGAGATAAGATGTTTGCTACTGTTATTCTTGTCTGTCATGTGCTTCTGATTGATCTCTCTCAGTTTTAAAAAGATTTCATTTTTTGGTCGCTTAGTGGCTGCATAGTTAATCTCTTTGTTTCTGATTATATTTCCGTTAGTTGCAGGAATCCATTCATAACAGCATGTCAAACTTGGAAACTATTTTTTCCCCTTCTTTGGAGTCTGTTGAAGTTCACAGTGGGCTAAATATCAATGATAATACAGGTATGACTAATTTTTCTCTGGTTAAACAAATTGCAATAAATTACTTTATGATGTAGTTTGTAGTTGCTTATGAAATTATGGGCCAAGTTAAACTGGAATATATCCTTTATGACGAACTGTGGTTTTGCTAAACTATAAGCTGAAACTACTCATAGTGTTACGCTTCTAAATTTTTGAAAGGAAGCTATCGAAGTAATGCCGAAGGTCTTTGGGGCATCTCAGTTGTAAAAACAAGATTTTCATCACATGTAACTTGAATTTTCTTCCTATTTCTTTAGTGCGACGCTTGATCAGTATCTGGGTTTTTTCGCCTGGTTGACTTCTGTTCCGATTAGTTTGAATTCTATCTAAGTGCTGATTGGTGAACAACCTTCTTTTTTGTGCTTATTTTTCTTCGAAATTACTTACTAATATTATGACAGCAAGCTTATTGCTTTTGATCCTTACTTTGTAGGAAGCAACAATGATCCCAATGTGTCAGGGTTGGGAACTGATGATAGTGATGATAACAGAAGTGCATGCGATTATCAAACTTGCAATGTATCGGATTTCTTCATTTCAGACATGATTATCTCTGGCTTACCTTTTGACGGGAGCGCACTTGTCGATGATATCACTGAGGCCAATCTTTTTCCCGATTACAAATGCTCTGGTCCAAATATGTTCTTTGATGTCGCTGAGGAGTGCATGATACTTCCTTTCCTGGAGGACACTGTCAAAGTGAGCAATTGCAATGAGATGAAACCGTGTGAAGAAAACATGAGAGATTCAGATAATGGTAGCTTATATTTAGCGATTAATCAGATAAGGCCCTGCAATGATGAAGCTGATTCTAACAATGACTCGGAGCAAGCAGAGGAATTTGATCCTCAATTCTTTATAAAAAATTTACCGGAACTTTCTGATGTGGTTTCAAATTTTCGCCCTCCTGCACTCTCAAAGGAGCCTGGGCGGAGGAAGCCTATCACTTTGGTTCTTGATTTGGATGGTAAGAGCTAAGGTTATTTTACTCCTACTGGGGTTTCAATGTCTTGCTGTTTCATGTGTTTTGTCACTCATACAGATAATATGGCACGTTTGCCAAGCATAGATAATATGTGCACCCATTTATCTCTGATCCTGTGGAGTTCAATCATCTATTCTTTTAATAATACTTGCAACTTCTTAAATCATGACCACCTGGAGGAATGAGTGGCATACTAGTATTAATTTAATCACCAAACTGCCCTATAGACTCCTTGTAGGAATTTTTTTGCAAGTTGGATTAAAGGAATGTGGACTGTGGTTCTAATTCTGCTTGGAGAGTTTAAAGCTCATAGCATCTTGCATAATAAGGTAACGGTTAATGATTGGTTCATGAATATGCGATCTATGTTCTTTTGCATAATAAGGTAACGATTTGAAGAACTAAAACTTTGCATGTAAGTTACTTATCTTGGTGTTGTCAAAGTGGATTAAGAGTGTTGGAATTATTTTCCAAGTGTCGGTGAAGGCTTTCTCATGGATGGGCACAGAAATGTCATGGGTGTTGATGAAGCTTCTGAAATGTTACTCAACTATGTTTTAAGCATTAGACTTTTGAAGAGCATATATATGCATGTTTTTTTTTTATGATAATCTATGCATGTTAAATATGAAGCTTACTGGTAAGTATGTGCTTTATGTGCAGAAACACTTGTTCACTCTACATTGGAGTATTGTGATGATGCAGACTTCACATTTACTGTGTTTTTCAACTTGAAAGAGCACACTGTGTATGTAAGGCAGAGGCCTCATCTCCATAAATTCCTGGAGAGAGTTGCAGAGATGTTTGAAGTTGTTATCTTTACAGCTAGTCAGAGTATCTATGCTGAGCAACTTTTGGACATATTGGACCCCGAGGGAAAGTTTATATCTCGGCGTATTTACCGTGAGTCATGCATCTTTTCTGATGGAAGTTATACAAAGGATTTGACAGTTTTGGGAGTTGATCTTGCAAAGGTTGCTATAATTGACAATTCTCCGCAGGTATCTGGCTTGCCCTAGTTTCCTTATGGTTTCATGCTTCATTTTTTTAGCAACATCATCCTTGGTCGTATTTACTTTATTGGATTAGGTAATCAAGCTGTGATAGAATTTTCCTTTCTAATGTATGTGCATTAGGCCTATATTCTTAGCAAAATATTGGTGGGCATCCCAATCTCTAGTGGAGCAATGGGTGATATGTAAAATAATGAGAGTTGATCATTTACTGCTAACCCTTGAAATTTCTCTTAAATTGAGGTAAAAAGTCGAATTGTAGCCTTAGTTTGTTTTTTTTATTCAAGTTATTACAGAAAATTGAGATTTTTCCACACTACTGAGGTCAAGATTTTGCTCCAGTACTAGAGGCCTAGTGGTGGAGAGTGTGGTCCTGTGTGTTTTATCAAGTTATTGGGTGTTGCTTTGTTATCTTACCTGATTGAATAATCTCTCGGAAATATGCTACAATATTGTCAAAAATTCTATTCTCCTAATTGGCTAAATATGGAGGAGGCTTGCAGAAAAAATATCTTCCAAAAGGGAAGCGGAGATTAAATAGGGATTGGACCATTTTTAGTCAGTAGTAACATCGCATCATGTAGTCATCCCACCTTCCCTCACAAATTAGGGATAGAAGTAGCAGGCTTAGAATGTCTCTACTGTGTGTTCTGATATTTGAAGTTCTTTTCTCTTATTTTGAATTCAGGTCTTCAGGTTGCAAGTAAATAATGGGATTCCTATTAAGAGTTGGTTTAGCGACCCATCTGATTGTGCACTAATTTCATTACTTCCCTTCTTAGAGACCCTGGTTGATGCTGATGATGTCCGTCCTATCATTGCACAGAAATTTGGTAACAAGGAATAAGAGCTCCTTTTTCCTTACTAGCTTTGATATAACTTCTTGTCCCTGCAGTCTTTCTACTTTTTAGCAGATTTGGTTCCTGATTTAGAGTCTGTTCTCTCTTCAGTTTGAGTTTTTCATATATTGACAATAGAAATAAAGTAGTGTCCATCAGATTGTCAAGTCTGCTCTCGGTGCTTGTTCCTTTCTCTCTCCTTTCAGCTGACAACTCCAAGAGGTGCTCTCTAGTTTCTCAGAAAGGTAGCTTTAGAGAATGTATCTTTTTCATTTTATTGTACAGTTGCAATCAGATCCATAAGAGGGTGTATATGAATTGTATCTTGTGAAATATAATTTTGCAAATTTGTTTGCTTTCTAGGTGGTCTTCCATTTGCAGATTCAGTCTTCATTTCTGCTTTTATGTTCAGTGTACTCCCTTATGAAACTATTCAAACCGTATTCTAGGAAATAAACTTCGGCTTTGAAACTTTTAGGCATAGTCCTTACTACGTGCACATCCTCCTGCAATGTTTTTTGACATTTAATTAGCTTCATAAAACATGTTAGAAAACCAAAACCCTCAGATCTATATAGAATACCCGGTAAGTCATTTGTGCAACAATGGACTGTAGACCGTGCTATAGGAGTTTTTAAGTGTTGAAGAAAGTTTGGGTACAGAAGTAGCATTTTAGAGGAGAGTCATGCATGATCATTCTAGAAATGAAATAATATGCTTTGAGAGCACAGGATTCTTACTCTGACATAATAATATGCTCTATTGGCTCAAATACAGTGTAGCTTCTAAAGCAACTGTGGTGCCTGCAAGGAATGGATAATCTTGGAAATAGTAATGCCTGCTTACAAATACTTAGGCAGTTTAGAGGTGGAAAAGGGAGGGCTTCTGAATTTTGAAACACCATGACTACCACAAGATAAGAACAACCATAACCACTGTTTCACGATTATACACACTTATTTCCATCGCATGACAGGCAAAACATTTTTATGACCTTTGTTTCATATACTTCCTTTCCAATGGTTGTAGTTACTAGTGTATTTTGACATTTATGTTGACAGAATTAGAACCGTATTTGGTGCCATCTCCATTTTGCATCGGAATGATGATTTTGCTTGAGTGAAGATACTCCATGAATTTGTGGATTACGTCACTGTACACCTTGCCTGCATGTCATAGGGATCTGCTGTACCAGCATGCAAATTTCCGCATTGTTGCAAAATAATTCGGACTTGTGGTGTTCATGATGTTAACTCAAAGCTGACGTGGATTGATTCTTTTTTAGTGTTTTATTCTAATAAGATGATATACTATGATGCCATGAAGAAAAATAGGAAAGAAGCTTTGATTACACAAAATTTAAAAGGGAAGCCATTGAATTTCATACTGCTGTGATTGAAGACAGTGCTTTGCATGAATCTACTCGTGTGTTACTGATTTAGGGATCACTTGGATTGACAAACTTAGGTATGAGTTGCAGGTAGATATTCTCACTTCATAATATTTTGTCTCTTTAGATATTTTCCGGATGGATCACGTATTTTAACTAGACGATAATTTATGATTTTGCGTCCCAATTCTGTTGTTGTTTGTTGTATGTTTAAAGTTACTGAACCTATTGAACTAAATATGGTTGACCAGTCAGATACGCCTTGTATTCTTTTGTATCCATAATTTGTCTGTTAGGTTTAATTCAGTAATGTTTTCTGAAGGTGAGTGATTGTAGGCAAGCAAGCTGTATCCAGCTAATCCCATGCATTTTAACTTCATAGGTGTCTCTGTTCTTGGTCACATTCAATGTATTTAAACTTTTTGTATGTTTCACTCTTAAGAATTGTCTTTTTGTCAATCATATCTTTCAGCAATATTAATAGGTAATTACTGGTAATATGGTTATCACCAAGGTGACATGGATGGAAAATGGTAAATTTCTCATAAAAGGGAGGGGTGGGTGATGGGTTAAATCTTGTTAGTTGTTAATGACTATGCCATATTGGATTTTCTAACTTTGTTAAATTTCAGGTCACCTGGTAATTTCTGCATCTGCATTTATCTGTCCATACTGTAAGATTCCCATTGATGATATTTATGCTCTGCAAATGAGTGGACTGTTACTTGTGCCGCACTTAGTTAAAACTGTGATGAGGTTTAAAACTGTCAGAACCTAGCTGTGGGGTGGTGCTCTGCGCATTGTATATCCTTTTCTTGGAGGCCTTTGGGCAGGATGTTTATGGAAACAGGCATGTTTTACAAGGATAAGGAAAGAATTGAAAATGGCCCGTCTTATATGACACATTAGCCATAAGAACTGTTATCATGACATCTGACCATCTTTCGATTCCCTTTCTCTTTTCATGATTTTGCATGCCTTACTGCAGGTCTTGTGAGGAAAGTACTAGGTTATCTGCCAATGGCAATTTGTAGGTACGTTGAGTTTATTGCTGTTGATTTTGCCCCCCAACTTTGTAGAAATAGCAATGCTAGGGATTCGCCCAATGCTGTGCCGGAAATTTACAATGCCATGTTAATAAGCAATTGCATCCTTGTAGTTACTTTTAGATGTGATGACTCTGTTCGAGGTCGACTTATCCCCCAGAGGCTAGAAGATTGTTATCAGCCTCCCGTATTTCTTCTCCCTCTTCTTCTGACAGCCACTGGTTATGTAAGATTGGTTTGTAGACGTTTTATTTTTTCCTTCCACTTAATAGGTTGTGGATGATAACTTACACCCGCAGATTATCTGAATGTTGGATTATGGTTCACTCTCTGTATAGCTTATGCATCAACTATATCCCCGAATAATATTTTACTTGGAGCTTTGTAGCGTTACAAGTCCTTTGTCCATGCAATATACATTCTACTCCATGAAAATGATAATTCGTGGCTCGTGCCATATGATAACGCCTAGTAAGGTTTTAGTCGTCCTGTTGGCCAGCACTATACTGACTGGATACCAGATACTATCCTGGGCGCGAGAGCTTGTTTTGCGTGAAAAATAGGTGCCTTGGTAGTTGTTTGAGTTTCAGGGAGCTTCCTTCGAATTAGTTTGGTTCCATTTCTTGTTCCCCACGGGCCAGAAAACCTCTGGTGATTAAAGATAGGCCAAGATAGTTGGATTCATGTATATTGTTAGAACTTTAAAAAGTGTTAAAGGATCCCAAAGGCAAAAAAGAGGGTTGAAAAAGAGAGATGAATTTTATGGAGTACCTAGGTTACTCTGAATTCGTTAAGTTGTGGAATTCGTTGGTGTCAGTAGATACGGGTGAACTTTTTCCAATCTGTAATTTTGAGGATGAAATTTTATCAAGCGGAGATAACTCTAATGAAATTCTCGGTTTCGGGAGCTTCGCCACAGGTAATCCGGATTTGACTCGGGTCGATCTATTACAAACACGAGGATTCGAACTGGAGATCTTATTTAAGGGGAATTAAGTCGCTTACTACTTGAGCAACCCCACATTAGTTAATGTCCTAAATTTTCATTTTTCTTATTTATAGACATTTTAATTTTTTTTTTAATTTTAGCCTTGTAAAAATTTTTGGTAATCTTTTTTTGGTTGCAGGAATTTACCTTTTTGGACGGTCACTAAATTTAATCCCAGACAATTCTCGAACCCTCGTTTTATTTTAAAGAAATTTTCGAGATTTACTGGTTTTCAGCAATTTATTTTAAAGAGCAGGTTATCTTTTGGAATAAATTATTGTTTACGTTTGGAGCACAACTTTTGGTGTTGATCAATACGGCATGGTTTCGACATCGGTTGTGCATAAAACGCAACAGGGGTCGCGTTTTTGACCAAGCTTGGGCGCTTGTTGGACCCAGTTGCCTTGAGAACCTCCTCCCAAAATGGCGGGTAGGGTACGTCGATTGGGTGGCAGGGAAAAGACTGGGGTTTTACTCTTACCCCGCATGTAAAAACTAAAACCCTCTCTTTCACACACTCTTTCTCTCTCCCGATCTCTCTCTCTTCCTCTCAACTCTCTCCCTCACACTCCCGCCTCCCACTGCATCCCGTCGCCGACGAAGGAGAAGATCGAGAGGAGGTTGGTGGTGGTGTTGTTAGCACAGCTTGACCAGACGGGGGCGGCCTAGAGTAGACGACCACCACCAGCCCCCCCCCCCACCCTAACTTTCAACTGGCATGTTTGGCCGGATTTGGACACAGAGCGCCAAGTCCTTGTCTTAAGGTACTTCTCTAATACCCAGTAGCATAACTGAAGATGTAATCTTTTGCTCTAGCTCTTGATCGATTCTTTTGGTTTTTTGAAGTGGAGAGCAGGAATTATGTGTATTGTCCAGTTCCTTTGAGTAATGGCCATGAAAAATGGAGTGACGAAGCTGGGGCTTCCGTTGATGAATGTTGTTAGATTTAGAGGGATGCCCATTTTGGAGCAACTATTCTTAGAGGAAAAGCTGCTTCGTACCTCTTCGGATAATTGGTGTATTGTCAATGATGGAACCAATACCCCCACCATAGTCATGGGCACCTCCGGGTAAAGATACTTAATTCCCTTTGTATGTTTTTGTCAATTTTATGCTCAATTTCTTAACTTGAGACTATTGTTGAAGAGTTTGAAAGGATGTGGTGTAGACCCAAGCTAGAGTGCTAAAATTTTGAGTTATAGTGGGATATTGTGCATTTCTCTTTGGGTGTAAATAATTGATATAAATGAACTGATTTACGTAGGAAAGCTTTGGAACTGGTTGATATTCATTCTGTGTTACGAGATGGAGTTCCTGTAGTCAGAAGGTTTTCTGGGGGTGGCACTGTTATTGTGGACAAAGGGACTGTTTTTGTTACTCTTATATGCAACAAGGATGCTGTTCCCGGACTCCAACCGTATCCCCGATCCATCATGTCTTGGAGTGGTTTGTTGTACGGTGAAGTATTTCGGGGGATGGGTGACTTCCAGCTCCGCGAAAATGGTAAGCAACACCCAACTTTGTTTGGAGAAATGTGTGTTTTCTGTACGCAATAAGTTGGAAACTTGGAGAAGTTGAAAAAATTACTTTTGATGTTTAAAATCAGAATTGCATGACACTTGAGAGTTGAGACAATCTGCACCTCATACTGCATTCTAGTTGTTTTGCCATTATGTCCATTTGAAAGTGTAAAGTCGTTTCTGGTTGCGAGTTCCACTTTCTTGTCAACCATTGATATCTAGACAAGCATTTTCTTGGTTTTTCTTTTTGATCCTTGAAAGCTATATTTTCTTTTTTATTTCGTCTTATGATTCAAAACGTGCAGAATGTTCCATTTCACTTTAGAATGTCCTAGATTTTATAGTGATGGATTTCTTAAATTTGTTTTCAGATTATGTGTTTGGCAACAGAAAATTTGGTGGCAATGCTCAATCTATTACCAAAAATCGATGGGTACACCATACTTCCTTTTTATGGGATTATGAGGCCAAAAATATGTCGTACCTGAAGCTACCTGCACGTGCTCCAACCTATAGACTGGTTAGTGTTCTATTCTGCTTTCATGTTAGCCTTTTGTTATCTTATGTGAAGGCCTTGTGTTCTTTCTGTTGCATTATATCCTGGAAAATGTGCTCTTTTGGATATTTGATCAATTAGTGTCTTTGCTCTGACTGCTGATATATGTGGCTGTTGAAATTTGTAATCTCACAGAAAGATTGTTAGTTGTTGAAATTGCTTACCCTATTTACTTTCAGAGGTTTACTTGGAAGTATCCACCCCCAATTCCTATTTTCTCTCTCATAAGTATCTTTTTTGAGAAATTTACATTAATTTTCTACCATGCAGGCTAGAGACCATTTGGAATTCATCTGTCGGATGAAAGAGTATATCCCAAGGACAATTTTCGTTGAGAGAACTCTAAAGGCTTTGGAAAGTCATTTCTCACTGCAAGAGATGAATTCAGAGACAATTGTTACACCGAATGGAGCTACATTTGTTCCCTCCACAAGCCTTCTCACTAGGCAGGAACTTATGGATGCTTTAGCATCTCCACTTGAGGGCATTGCTCATAGTAGTTTGTAATCCTTTGCTAGCTTGGATTTAACCAAGGCGTCATGGGAAGTATATTTCTGGTGTTTTATTGCGCCGTTGCTATGGAGCGTTATTCTGCTGTTGCACGTGCAGGAAAAGAAAAAAAAAATTCCGAGAGTCTCAATCACCTATAATTTTCACAAATTTCTGATTATTTTTCCATCTTAGCACTTGTTTTTTATACTAATCCATGAAGGTTCGAGTCTGAAATCTTACCCAAACAAGAGTTCCATTTTAGCACCTCTGGGAGCCAGAACTTGTCCAAGAGCATGCATGCTGTATAATAAAAGGGCACTTCTAGCCTTAGGTATTGTAAGACTTACAGAGTCATAAGGTTAACAATTAAGAGGCGTGACCCAATCAAAGAGCTGGGGCTGCTCGCCTTTAGTGGACAACCATCCATTTTTCTCGAGTGTCATTTAAAAGTGATCCAAAGGATTTTATCGCATCTCCTTATTAGGTTTTAAAGAAAAACAAGCTTCCTGATTTTCCTTTTGACCGGCGGTCGGTAGGGTAAGCTATTTTTTCTCTCTTTGTCAACGAACTTGAAGAGGTTGCAATTTTGGATATAGGGACAATCGTCTCCTATTCCAAGGTAACTAAAATTGGTCCTGTTAATTTCTACCTCATCATTGGGTTAAGAAAAAAATTACAACCACATTTCTGCTACATTGTCTAACTCGGAGCAAATAGAGATAAGCCGACAGATGATGGAAACTCCGGATTTCTAAATTGGACCAAAATTGAGAGCTTTACAACTTCCGCATTTTTACGATGGATTTGATACAGAATGACACTAAAGAAGTACGCGCTGACATTTTTATGGGGAATCTGATCCTGCGCCACATGCATATCTGATTCTATGTAACATGCCGATGATGAGAAAATAAGGACCTCCCTCAACTCCCCTGAGGTGCTGCCACTTGTTGATCCAATTCTGTTGTGGCCTGTGAAAGAAAATCAGTTTGAAGTTTCACAAATTAATAGAGGAGAGTACAAGCTAGGTAAATCTTAACTAACAAGCTGTCAAAGAAGCATCAATCTAGGAAAAACTGTAAAGGGTCCACTTGTAAAGGATGATTCTTTGACCTATTATACTGAGAGGCTAAAATAATATGAGCGAGAAGAAAGAGCATGTGAAATGGCAACTCATTAGTTTGCATGAGGATGGTTAGGGAAGTATAATGTTGGTAAAAAATCCAATTACCCCCTTGTATTATACCCGTCTGGTAAATTGAGTCTAGAAGTTACAACTTGCCTCTGAGTGAAAGTTAACTCCAGAATTGAGCAAGGCTGGCGTTGACTTGGATGCTGACCTGTGCAGTCAAAACTTACCCATGAGCGGAAGGTCTTCATAGAATTATTAGTTGACCTAGGTGGTGAATCAAAGATTGACACGTGTCTACCCGGATTGATTACCGCATGTCAATTAAAAATTCTACTAAGACCTTCAGCTAGCATGTAACGTTTTGACTGCACAGATCAGCTTCAGAGTCAACACCAGCCATGCTCAATTTTGACTTGGGGGCAATTGACCCAATTTGTACAACCGAGGTATGCAAGTTGACCGAAATTAAAACTTAGGGACTCAATCGACCAAACAGGTATAGCATAAGAGCAAAATGGGAATTTGTCTAAAATCTTCAACTCATTCTAACAAGGGTTCTAGTTTCTACTGTCCCACAGGAAATAGCATATAGCCGACTCAGGTAGTCAGTTTTATGTAATTCTTCAAAAATAGAGAATAGGAAAAGTTGGTTTACTATGATATTTTCATCATGTTACTTCAAACATAAAATTTCATTAGCCATGGTAAAGAAACGTGATAAGGCCAGCAAACTTTTCCTTTGGTACTTGGAACTCTTCCATTGTTATGTTTTTATCCCTAATTTTATTTCTTGGAATATGCCTGTCAAAATCCAAAATGGTTCAGATTCAGAAATACCCGTTGGTTGCACACCTCTGATACATGAATTCGTTGCTCAGGCTTGTGGAGCTCTTGTTCAGGCTTTTGATGCTGTGTCAGTTGTTGCTGGTGATGTTGAAACTGTGGCTGCTGCTGCTGCTGTGGGGAAAGAATATGCTGCTGCTGATTGACTTGCAGCTGTTGCACCTGCAGTTGTTGCAGCGACTGCTGACCTTGTTGTTCTTGCTGTTGATGCTGATACTGCTGGAACTGTTGATGTTGATGGGGTAATTGCTGCTGTTGCATATGTTGCTGCTGCAGATATTGCATTTGCAGTAGCTGCTGTTGGAATAGCTGCTGTTGGGGTGGTTGCTGCTGCTGTAGCTGCTGTTGTTGTTGCCAAAGAAGCTGTTGCTGATAGTAATAATATTGCCACATTTGATTATATGCTTGGTTGCTCTGCAGAGTACCATGTTGCTCATTACCTTGAACAGGATGTTGAGGAATCTGTGCCTGAGGGTATGTAGCAGGATGAACATGGGTTTGAGGCTGACATGCAGGCGAAGGACTCAGTTGCTGTGCATTTTGCATTGCCCAAACTTGAGGTGATACTAGATTAGGTTGAGCAGTATTTGTGGGATAGTGACCTTGTGCTTGGCTACCTTGAGGAGCTTGAGAGTTCTGCAAAGAGAAGGGCTGAGAAGAGTAGCTTTGACCTCGAGGAGCTTGAGAGCCCCTTTCAGTACGTGGATATGGCTTTTGAGGGGAACGCTGTCGCTGTTGATGTGATCTTTTGTGTGGATGACCACGAGATCCATATCTGGAGTCCCTGTGAAATCTGTCAAAATTACTTTTCTGATGCCAGTTTTTACCACTATTTTCCAGCATCTGGTTCTGGAAAGGTGACTGTGCCCTAGTTTTCTGATTACTTGTAAAATTTGATGGACTATCACTTCCACTATTAAAGTGTGAAGAATGTGTTGCCTGAGTTCTCACTGGGCTGGTTACGGAATGGTCAATATTAGCATTCGTGGCTTTCTCAGGCATGCTGAAATTTGGCATATCATTTTCTTCAAAAACTTCCCTTTTAAGCTTGTTTCTATCGGACAAACTTCTTTCTTGTAAATCTTCATACTCATTAGATGCAGGAGCTTCAGCATCATCATCCTTCGGACTGATTGCACTCGAAGATTTGATGTATTGAGGTTCCAAAGACAGTCTCTCTAGAGAAGGCGGCTTTAAAGTCTTTTGAGATTCCTGGTTGTGCTCCGCTGGAAAATCTATTACTTTAGAGCAGTCTAACAAGGCTAGAGCACCATCAGCTTTATCTGTGATTTGATCCTTCAAAACAGGTGATTTTGGTTCAGAAGCATCTTGTATAGATGGCGCTGAAACCTTAGGAGATTCTCGATTCGTACTCTCTTGTATGGTGTGGTCACATTCCTCTGACAGAGGCAGGTCAACAGCAGCTTGGTTAACCAGATTGTGATTTTCTGGTAATGGTGACTTGTGGTCCGATACACATTCAGATAGCATAATATCGTCTTCCTGCAATTTCTGGTCCGATACCAGGTCAATTTGTGGCTCAGAATTATGATTTTCAAGCACGGACAATCTCTGCTCTTCCGATGTGGATTGAATCAGGTGGTTGGAATCACAATCTCGAGAACCCTGATGATGCAAAGTTGGAGGAGTTTCTTTTGCTGCTTCCACTATCATCTTCCACTGTTTTTTACCAGTAGCTAGGTGAAATTGAGTTCTCACAGAATGTGGAAACAATCTTATGTGCCGTTTCCATGCATTTCTTAAATCATGCTCTGTCCCACAAAGGTCAACAAACTGCCCCCATCAATCAAAATGTTAGTGCTGAAGAATTTATTAGCAATGCATGCTTCTTATGAATATATGCATATATGCTTCTACAAAAAATAGTCCATGCTTGACCAGAACTTTTGAGACACGTCAGGCATCATTGTAACCGAAGTCCAAGCCAGAAGTTATGGATATACGAGCAAAAAATTGAATTCAAGGCAGACAGGAAACAGCAGATCTGAGGGGTAGTCCTAGATGCACATCAACAAAAAAAATAAACTGATTTGGAGTCTTTTTTTTGTGTGTGAGTTTCAGCAAGAAATAGGTTAAGAATTATATTAAGTTGATTGTTCATGCCCTTTGTAAAACAAGTTTGGTAAGAAACAGCAGTAAACATAAATTAGAACATATGCGGGCTTTGCACTCTATATGCTTGGAAACGAGCTTCCCATACAATAAGGAACAGCATAAGTATTTATGATTAGTCATGAAAATTTTCCTGAAGTCGATGAGATGGAAACGTTGAGGTTACGATGCAAGTGGCTCAAATAAACATTCATAATACTTTCTGCCAGAGCTAGAACACCTCAATGGAAGTGAAAAAAGAGATCAGAGTGCAATTTGACCTCTAAATATTGCCTTGATACATCCTCTCCATCTTTTTTGCTCAAACCTTGAGATGCACCTTGCTGCGGCAGTATTGCATTAGCTACAACTGAATCTACTACATTTAAGTGCCTTGAACCTCCATGCATCGTTGCAAATTTTATTAATTCCTGCGGAAGTAACAATAGAAAATTATTTAATAGAGTTGAATTCTACTCTGACCCAATCTATGACCATTTTCTAAACCAAAAAAAAATAATAACAATAGCACCAAATGTGGTTCCCAATATCGGAGTTTGACCTTGGTTTTCTGGACAAACTAAAGTGTGGCTTGACTGAAAAGGTACCACCAGACTCATGTATTAGAAAACAAATAGATAGAAGGACACCACCAAGATGTGAACCTGATGCATAATCAATACTTTTTCAGGTAATAATACGCCACATTAAATTGCTTATAAATAAAGGTTTATGTACCTCTATAAGCAATCTACAGTTAGGCATATGTCTGATACCATCTATTAGGATATCTCTAGCAGCATCTTCACTACCAGTGGTCTGCAAAAGATTAAAAAGTAGTTAGAGCAGAAACATTAACTAAAAACCATTGAAATTGTACGCAGGCAAAAACTATAGGTAGTCTGCCAACAGGAGAGCCAAAATATTAACAAAAAAAGCCCAAGGAAAATTACCCCCCAAGGCTAAAGCCCTTCGTTTAAGATGAATTGCTTTGGTCCTTCAGAGGATAAATACCATGGTATACACACCAGATAAGTTCCACACTTCCTTCTATCATCTCTCCCCAATAGCCTATCTGTGTGCAATTCCAGAATGCCTAGTTAGAGCCATTTGGAGCACTGAGAGTCTAACTGTTCTTTATCTCCTGATGTAACACTTTTACCAGAGGGAATCTCACAGCCAATTGTTTTCATACCTCTTTTGTAATTGGATGCGGAATCTGTCAGGAGGAGTCCCTTACTAGCACCAATTTGCAAGTTTTGTGAGGGAAAACTATTAAACATGCTTGATTTGAGAGGATGACCCGAAACTTTTATGCTATCAACCACCATCCCACAACTACTGATCATCCATTAGCTCCTCTGGTATAGCGTAAATGGATGGTTCCACTTCCTTTCGGCATAAAGTATGTGAACTTTTGAGATGTTGCTTGGATATGTTCAGCAGGAATGTAATCTTTTTTTTTTTTTTTGCATCGACTTATCTTCATCTTGTTTCTTCTAGGCTAACAGTTTTTAATATCCAAACAACAGGCTATAGATGTGGGAGAGCAGCATTACTGAAATTGCACACGTTTTGCCTAATTTCTTAGACCAGATAACTAGGATAAAATATATATACAAATAAAAGAAAAACCCGACTAGCAGCTAACTTGAAAAATAGTTAAAATAGAACAATCTAACTGTGGAAATGAATGGAACATAAGATTTCAGTAAATTCTCAAATCCAAATCTTTCAGTGCACGTAAACAAACCTACCATGTATTTAAGTCGAGAAAAATGAACATACAAAACTGGGAGAATATGGCACTTTTCCGTATTTGCCGCTGCCATTTCCAGTGCTTCTATGTATATATTAGAAGCTGCATTGAAATTCCCCTGGCATTTTCAGAAAGAAATCAATTAATGTACCAGATGACACATGTAATTGATTTTGAATGATAATGCAAAAAAAATTACATACCAGTCGTCTTTCCATGTTAGCTTTCATCACAACAGTTTCTATAAAATTTGCATCCGATTGTGAATCACATTGAGAAAGGGCAATGCGTGCGCTAGTTGCATCTCCTATGTGCTCTTTAAATCTGGCACTGAACAGATGGATGACTGATACTCTCTGCAATGAACATATGAGCAGGATCATAACCACCTTGGGCCATGTATAAAGAAATCGAATTGTGTCATCCCACAGCAATGAAACAAAAATCAAACAACACTAGGGCACAATGACAATGAAAGTTTGAGAAATGAAATTTTGGACTTGTTAATCCAACAGTCAGGATCTTAATTGCCTTATTTAAACACAATGCTTATTCAGACATTTCAGAATTAGCGCTACCAATACTAATATCTTAAAAATTATGGCAAACCAATAGGCATATCCTCAATACCTATAAATGCAGCCAGCATTTTGATAGTTAAACTCAAAATTTCACTGGATAACAAAACGTTAGTAGCATTATGTTTGAGAACATTAGTAAATGACAAAGACTGTAGCCATTTTTTTCCAAGGAAAGTTGCATTCTTATGTTCTTCAGGGGAATATTACTAAGGCCACAAATTTTGCTTTACAATCAATAAATTAGAATGCAAAGCTACATTTACATGCCATCCAGACAAGTCCTTCACTACCCCACTAAAGCCTGGTTTCTGCAAAATATGTTTCCAGATATCTGTTACACCTTTTATATGCATCATCAGTAGCAAACTAGGAAAAAGGAAGCTGGTCTTTGCATGTGAAACTAGAAAATAATGACTTGCTGATACATGAAGCATGCTGAACAAGATATTGCACATCTCAAGGATGGTAATGACATCTGTGACAATAATCTAATTTTGTAATTCTGGATTGGGGAGCAAATATACTCAGTTGCAGCTGTTGAATAAGATAGGAATGCTAAATATGGTGCTAAATAAGGGTCATTAAATACATACCTTCAAGAAGGTTTCTGCTGCTCGGGCCAGTGCAAAGTTTGCTATCTCTCTAGCGCCCTTACTTTCCATAAATTCCACATATCGCATCCAGAAATCAGTGTAATCAGCGCAAGGAATTAAGCATCTTTCATAAAGTTTAACAGCCTGAAAAAAACAAAAAGTAAAGCAAGCAGTGTTAGATGGCAAGGCAGAAAGAAAGAAGGCTAAGGAAATCGAAACAAACACAACAGCATGACCCCATACCCAATCAAAATCTCCGTGCAAGTCAACAAAGTCCAGATAATGATGCCAATTTTCCAACTGGAAGTCATCAAGAGGCTTCACATGGAAATACGACCTCTTAATACCATTCTCAAAGCAATGAATTTTTTCATTCAATTGAGATGCTTCCTGGTAGAACTGTTCTCCGATAGCTTTATATTTCTGCAGTGCTTTAAACCTGGCCAATCCAATAGACGGATCCAGCAAGTTTTTAATGATGCAAGAAATGTCAACTTGCTTATAACGAGTAGAGATTTCAGTAGCAGGAATATGCTCTGTCGCTACTTCTGAGTTGGGACCGCCATAAGATTCCATGTCTTTTAACCAAATCTCCACCAACTGCTTAAAGCTGAAGCAAATTGATATTAGTGGCCAGTAACCAAATGACTTTGAAAAGACACCATGATTGACAACAGAAGGGTGAACATGGGGTAAGCTAGGGGACGGAAAAATCAGGCTAAGAAGACAATGTATATGTACCTTAGCAGTAAAATGCTAACCACCATGCCCATAGACAATTCGTCACATTAGAGCAAATAATCATGGACACAAGGATTTGGAAAATGCGCTTAAAGCTATCAGAATTTTCTACCCAGAATGGTTCTGCACAATATATGAACCTGATGAACCTAATCCAGGCTACCTGATTAAATTACAATCTCGTTTCTTATCAGTCATGACTCTATTGTAGACACTGTTCAAAGCAAACAACTGAAAAGGCAGTACATCACGTTACGTACAAAAAACCCTACCCAACATAACATCCACAATTCAGAAGCTTACAAATGGTGTCATCACAACATCAACACGACTAAACTAGAAAGACATACCGATTCCAATATTTATGCAACCCTTTGGTAGGAAACTTCAAGGCGTCGATGTAAATTTGAGCCAGGGAACTCCATTGCTGTCCAGAGAACTCAAATTCAATGTACTTATCCCACAAGGTATGGCACAAGTAATCCTTGCCAACAAAGGACAAGCCTCTCTTGAATAACCTGCTCAATAATTCGACCAGATATCCACAAAGCAATCAAATGACGGCCTAACAGCATGCGCACTCTCATTTGTAATACCAAAACAAACCGTAATTTCTACCTGCGAACATCAGCTGGATCCTCGAAAACCGAGCAAGCAAAGGCACAATAATCAACCCATAGATCAACCGAATACGTAACTGACTCCACAGCTCGCTCAAATACTTCAACGGCAGCATCAACAGAGCATAACCGCAACTTATGCGCGGCGTATTTCTTCCAGTAACCGTAACAAAGAGGGAACTCGGCCAGGAAAGAGTCGTATACCAAGCTTATCTTCTCCAAATCATCCTATCGATGTACATACAAAGATGGGAGTGAATATATCGAAAAGAGTGAAATACGAATCCTGATAATAACCGAAGAGTGAATAGATAGGTCGAGAAATTACAGGATAGGTCGAGTCGACGGCGGAAATGAGCGACGTCCAGTCGTCGAAGTGTAACGAGCCGTCGGCGACGATTTCGCGTAGTTTGTGCTCGTCTACAACAACTGTGCCAAAAGAAGAAAATGAACGAAAAAAACAAAAAAAACAAAAAATCAATCGCCGATGCAAGAAGCTCTGGTTGTGCTTCAGAGGCAAGATTAAGAAGAAGAGAGAGCGTGCGAGAGAGAGTGTGTGTTTACCAACAGAGTCGCCTTCCTTGGGCTCTGCGTCTACCATTTTATTTTGTTTTCTTGAATGATAATTTTGAGTTTAATTCATCGGAATCAAAATTATTCTCTCTTTATTTGCATTGCTGGTGGGACTGTGAAGCCGGAGACGTCGCTATGAATTATGATGAAGGATTGGTGGCTGCTGCATTCTTTCCCGACGACATCCCATTTGTTTGGTTGGTACAACGACACGACGGTTGCCATTGTTTTGTTTTTTTATTTATTATATTTTTTTTGGCTTTCCATCCGGTGTCCGGAGCTTTACCCCGATTAATACGGATTCGATTGGGGTCGCGCATCAGGTTATTGTGTGCGAGTCCTAATGGGAATTTCTGCATATACAAAGATTCGAGCCCAATACAACGCCCATCGGAATCAAATCGCTTACTGCTTAAACAACTTTTAAAAAAATATAACACCAATTTAGCTTCGGAATAAAAAAAATTTTAAATAATAATTAAACTCACGCTCTCTTACTTGGATTCCATTAATTTGTTCTTTTTTTTTTAGGCTAAACCAATTAAGGGTCTAAACTTTGTATATTTCATCTTCATTTAACAAAAAAAATGTCTTCTTATCATTGGTTTTTCTTATTGCACTCATCATGGCAAACAAGGTACCATACAAATACCGACCTCCCCTATTGGTTTCAAATGGACCGCCCTTCAGGTGCCAAATTATTTTCCCGGGTCCAATAGAGCGATACATCATGCAATACGTTTTTTTTTTTTTGTCTAAACTCTAAACATCAATCGCAATACAATCCCAACCAAAGGAGGATTAGAGAGTCATTAAGAAGACACCTCGTGTGACGGTAAATCACAGTTCAATTCCAATTACTAATCCGAAACCGATTAGAAACAGTAACCGATTCCTTTAGACACAAGCTTCTTCATTCCTAAACTATATATATAGAATGAAGTCATGAACACCGCTTTAAAAGTACAAACCTAGCTAACTTCTCCTCTCAAAATATACAACACATAGAAGCAAACCAACCACCAACCATGTCGTCGTCCTCCTCTTCCTCCTCCTCCTCCAAGAAAATAACCCTCAAGAGTTCAGACGATATAACCTTCGAGGTGGACGAGGCGGTGGCCCTGCAATCTGAGACCATCAAGCAAATCATCGCCGACAACGGCGGAGACGGCGGCGTGGTTCCGGTGCCAACTGTTAAGGGAAACATCCTAGGCATGGTCATCGACTACTGCAAGAAACAGGTTGACGTTGGGGTTGATCATGGTCGGTGGGATACAAAGTTTACGAGGATACTGGACGAGAGTACCCTCTGCCACCTCGCAACCGCAGCGTACGATCTCAAAGTGCAGAGCTTACTGGAGTTGACTTGCCAGAGACTAGCGGACATGATCAAGGGATTGCCTTCTCATGAGATTCGCAAATGCTTTAACATCAAGTCAGATCATCTGACCCCCGAGGACGAAGAGCAGATTCGGGAGAATCAATGGGCTTTTGAGCCTATTGAGGATGAAGAAGAGATTGAAGATGAAGAGAACCGATGGGCTTTTGATTGATCCATATTCACCTTCCGTATCTGTTTTATATTTTCGCCTTTATATGTATTTTTGTGTTCATATTTCACAACACTGCCTATGACTATATATATGTCCAATCCCAAATAGCTACGTACTCTTCCTTAATTGGCGATATCTTCTTTTATTTTTTTCGTATATACTCTGATTAATGTAGCATGCATTGCACTTTTTATTATAGCAATCGCGCTCTGGGAGCAGATCAATGTTGGAAAAAAAAATTTACTCAGTTTATGAACCTTGAGAATGATATCTATATGTATGTAAATTTTATGGTTTCTGGTCATAAAAAGGCCATAAACACATTTGCATTGGTTCCAGAGCAGAAAAGATCAAATATATCCATAATTGTCAAAAAAATAAATGACCATCAACTCCTTTCTTTTTCTGTTGCTTTGAGATTAAAGTCAATTGGAAAAGGATCTAATTAATTAACGTTAAGGAGCGACAACAATAGACGACCACACACGAGAGCATTAAACATAATTAACCTCCAATGCCTAATTTAGGTAAACAATATGCACCATAAGTTAAATAACTTACACTGTTCCAAGTCTGCACGAGTATTGTATTATTCTTATTGTTCGTGTGGCTTGTGACAAATTATTGTACTCAAGGAAATAGACTATGCTCTAAAACAAAATTGTTAGGCACCATACCCTTTGGAGGGGAAGGGGAAGAAACATCCTCACGCTCGGCTTTTTCGCAGTAGCCTTCAAGTGTTTGGCTTTCTTCGGGGGTAAAACCCAGTGTACCCAACATGTTAGGCCAGCAATGTAAGCCAATCGTGGTCAAAGCTTGGCAACAGCCATGGCCGAGCTGAGTCTCTCCATTGAGGAAGAAAACAATGATTTCACCGGTGCATGCTTGTAGTTGGCTCAAAGATTCCCAGCAATTCGGGGTCTCTTCATCTAATTTCAATCGGCTGATCATAAGGTTGGGGGTGGTGCTTGAGATCAAGGGCCGTGCCTTGGCCTGGCAGGCCAAGTTACAAGCCAAGAAAGCAACAGTAAGAAAGAGCTTGAGATCACTAAACATTTTTACGGGTGAGAGTTTGGGAGATTAGTTAGGCAAGTGAATGAGTACTAGTTTCACAAGCGCAGCTGGAGGTATATAAACGTTGCATGAACTATATATCTGCTTCTTATGATTTGTTCCTTATTAATTATCTGGAGGTTACGGGCATATGGAAAGGTGAAGAGGCAATGCAGAGACTATCATAACCATTGTTATACTTCCATAAAACGAGTTATTACGCCCTTTAGTAACATCTCATCAATCCGTTGTAACTCCCTTTAGTGTATATTTTATAATTGAGTCTGATCAGTTTCTGCGACCACACTAACAGTAACAGAGATCATGAAAGCCACAAAGAAAGTAATTATTTGGTAAAAATGTTGGGTGGGATTGATTCACGCTGTTGGTGCAACCGACCTGCATCGTGCCCTTGATGTTTCAAAGTTAATTTTCTTTTCTGAGGAAGACATTGTCGTGCTCACTAAGAAAAGCTCTTAGCTCAATACCAGCATTAGATTATATAATTCTATTCTTAATGGACAAAGTATCGGTCAGGCCCACAATTGAAGAACATAATACAACCGCCCAATAGAGTGATCTCCATCCATCAATCAATAGCAATCCATTCTCGACAGGGAGAGAGACACCTGTGACGGTAAATCACAGACCAACTCAAACTACTAATATAATCCGAAACCGACTAGAAATTGTAAAGCGATTCCTTTTGACACAAGCGTACGTAGCAAACACTATATGTCTCTCTATATATAAGCTCCCCCACACAAACTATATTAGCAGTTGTTAGGTTTCGCTATACATACATTATTAATTAGTCTCTCAAAACCACTTATACTAGAATCAAGCAAAACCAATTACCATGTCGTCACCCTCCTCCAAGAAAATCACCCTCGAGAGCTCAGACGGTGTAACCTTCGAGGTGGAGGAGGCCGTAGCCCTGCAATCTCCGGCCATCGAGAAAATCATGAAAGAGGGTCCCGCCGACAACGGAGGAGTGATTAAGGTGCCAAGCAGGCACCTCAAGGGCGACATCCTGGCCAAGGTCATCGAATACCTCAAGAAACACCTCGAGGAAGAAGATATGGACGCCATCGACGCCGCCTCCAAGGAGTGCAGTCGTGAGAAACACCTCGAGGAAGAAGATAAGGAGGGCATCACCTATTATGACGCCGCCTCCCAGGAGTGCAGTCGTGAGTTTGTGAATGTGGACCAGAATACTCTCTCTGACTTCATCCTCGTGGAAGAAGATATGGACGCCTCCAAGGAGTGGAGACGTGAGTTTGTGAAGGTGGACCAGAATACTCTGTTTGACCTCATCCTCGCGGCCAACGATCTCCAAATTAAGAGCTTACTTGACTTGACTTGCGGAGTAATCGCGGACATGATTAAGGGAAAGTCTGCTGAAGAGATTAGAACTTTATTCAACATCAAACAACCCGNCCCCCCCCCCCCCCCCACCCACACACACACACAACTATATTGAGTTTTAGCCGGGTTTCCTACACATATATTACTACTTATTAGTCGCTCAAAACCTCTTATAGAATAAAGCAAAACCAATTACCCTCAAGAGTTCAGACGATGTAACCTTCGAAGTGGAGGAGGCCGTAGCCCTACAATCTCCAGTCATCAAGAAAATCATCGAAGAGGGTCTCGCCGACAACGAAGGAGCGATTAAGGTGGTAAGCCAGAAGGGGATTAAGGGCGACATCCTAGCCAAGGTCATCGAATACCTCAAGACGTCCTCGAGGAAGAAGATATGGATGCCATCACCTATGGCGCCTTCAAGGGGTGGAGAGGTGAGTTTGCTAAGTAGTCTCGGGCATGATTAAGGGAAAGTCTGCTGAAGAGATTAGAACTTTCTTTAACAACGGAAGAAGAGGGATGGCTGCGTGAGAATCAATTGGTTTTTGATGAGGCTAATGATTAATATCTTTTCTTATAAACAATAATATATAGTGTTATATATATTGGGACGAATAATCAATGGGATCAACATATCAATATAGTTGATCCCGTTTATAGTTGTGTTACATTGTTCTCAATCATTGGCAAGGAGTCAATGCAATCTAGTAGTTTTTCTTTTTCTTTTTCTGGCAAAGTTGTTATTCCTTCTTTTATCCTTTCTTTTCAATCATCAACAACTGTTCTTCTTCTAACTCAATCATTCATAAAAGATTTTGTTACATATATTATGCCGCGAATCAAGCACAATAATCCGATCAACTGCTACGAAAAACACCGTCGGATTTTAAAGTAGCACGATCTAATTCAAAAATTTCACCTAAGAGTATGAGAGTTAAAAGTGCTTCCCGATCGACTAGGGACAGAGAATAATTCTCCGAGTTTGCTTTAGCTAATTAATTAATCGGCTCATAAGGTTAGGGGTGGTGCTTGAGATCAAGGGCCTTGCCATGGCCTGGCAGGCCAAGTTACAAGCC
This sequence comes from Turnera subulata, assembly GCA_028386065.3. Lineage (NCBI taxonomy): Eukaryota > Viridiplantae > Streptophyta > Magnoliopsida > Malpighiales > Passifloraceae > Turnera > Turnera subulata. The sequence continues at coordinate 37,139 of JAKUCV010001789.1, read as the reverse complement.
AAGAAATTAAGGAACAAGAAGAAAGAGCTTAAGATCACTAAACATTTTTGCGGGGTACAGTTTGTGAGATTAGTTAGGCAAGTGAATGAGTACTAATTAAAGAAGCAGTTTTTTTTTTTAATACTAAAACAAGCAGCTGGGGGCAGGGTATTTATACATGAACGTTGAGCCATTCGGCTTCTCATGATTTCTTTGCTTATTAATTATCTGGAGGTTAGGGGCATATTGAAAGGTGAGGAGGCAAAGGAGAGACTATCATAACAACTGTGTTACTTCATGAAGATAGTTATTACGACCTTTAATAGCATTGCACAACTCCTCTCCGTTCTTTAGAGAAGAAATAGTGTGTTTTACCGTGCAATATTTTGCCAGCTATCACTACACATTCTAGCAAATTAACCTCATTAATTATTTCCAGTTCAGATATAGTGGTCGTATTGCGACCCCTATAGCTTGTGCTCGACAGCTTTCCTGGAAAATTATTGTGCAAAAGATTCGCGGAAAATAAAACAGGACACAAAGAATTTAACCTGGTTGGGCCTTAAACTTGCCTACGTCCACGAACTTCAATTCTTCACTAATATTAAAATATTAGTATATAAAACCTCCCAAGAAAATACATCTCTCAAGTCCTAAGACTTTTCTCTACTCTTTTTCTACTCTAGCCGCACACCCACGACTACTCTGCAGCTCTACAAAAAACTAACCCAAAACCTCCTATTTATAATAGCTAAAGAGCTACTACTTGGAGGGCACTCCAAACAAAATTAATTGTGTTACTTTTTCTACAAAAATTCACAACAAGTTCCTAATTAAATTAGGTTTTTTCAGATCTAATACACTAAAAGAGTAAATTGACAACTTGTTAAGACACCGGTTTAAGGTGTAATATTTGTTTCACTGGTCTTTAAAGCCATAAAGAAAGAAAGTAATTATTTGGAAAATGTTGGGTGGGATTGATTCACGCTGTTGGTGCAACCGACCTGCATCGTGTCCTTGATGTTTCAAAGTTAATTTTCTTTACTGAGAGGAAGACATTGCCGTGCTCACTAAGTAAAGCTCTTCTTTATTCTTAGCTTCATACCAGCATTAGATTATATATAATTTTATTCTTCATGGACAACGGTTCAGGCCCGCAATAGACATCAAACTGGCAAAGAACATAATACATGTTATAAAAACGTGGTTAATATGGATGTCATTTGTAGACTATTTCACCTACCTCTCCCTTTGTATTTTGCTATATATTGATACTGAATGAAAAAATAAGATGAGTGCTGCCTTTCTTCTTCTCTTTGCCTATTCTTCCCGATCATTCTCTTCTTCCTATTCTCTACCAAACATGATACTTTACAACATTAATCACTCATTATTTTTAACACGTTATCAGCCACGATCGTCCCACCCTGAGCATCGTTTTTTTTTCCCCATAAAACCAAAGGAAGAACAAACGATACGATGAACAGTGTGCCAACCTCACCTCGGCACTGTTCACTGCGGGGCGTTCCGTGCAGCCTCTCGCGTCACCACCCTCACCACGACCTTCCTCACGGCGTCGCCGACCCACCGCTGCCATCCCCGTCCGATTCCGCCGCCGGACGCGTCGTGCAAGGCCGAAGACCCGACGGCAAACCCACGACCCGCATGCTTGTTCTCCACCGCCCGCGACGAACTGCCGCGCCTCCCTCCGCCTCCAGCGACGCCGCGTTGTCGCCCACGCCTTGACGCCTTGCCGTGCGCCTCAGCCACCGCCGCTCGCCACCAGCCGCTGCGGCTTCCCCCCCGACCCGACTCACGCATCGCGGGTTGAAGAAGACCCTGTCCTGGGTCGGGCTGACCTGGTCCTGGGCCGTGGACTTGGTCTGCATTTGGTCTGGGCTCGGTCCTGGGCTCACGGACCGGGCTGGACAATTTTTTTTGGTTTCTTTTTTCCCTGTGACCTGGGCCTGGGCTGAATCTTCAGGCCCAACCTGAAAAAAAATAAAAAAAAAATGAAGAGAAAGATGAAAAAGAAAAAAAAGGGGGGGGGGGAAGAATTTATATTTATGTACTTTGTGGGCCCATTGCATTTAATATTTACGTATTTATTTTATTTAATTTTTGTGGGCTATTAAAAGGCCCATCGCATTTAATTTTTCGGTTATTTGTTTAGTATTCTATTGGCCGGCTAAGCCGCCTTATCTCTTTGTTGGCCGGCGAAGCCGCCTTGTTTCATTTATTGGCCGGCTAAGCCGCCTCTTTTTTTTTTTATATATACTTTTTGGGTTCATACAAGGCCCATCGCATTAAATTTTTCGGTCACTTATTGGGCTATGAAAAGGCCCATTATATTATTTTCTTGTTTTAATTTATATTTTGATTGGGCTCATATAAGACCCATTGTATTTAATTTCTGTCAATTTTAATTGGGCTAATTAATAAAAGGTCCATGTTTATTTATTAAAGTCTTTTATTTATTTAATTTTGGAATTATGATACAAATATTGGAGGCCCTTAGAATTTCCGGAAGAAATTTGTAATGGGCATTAAATGCTGAAGTGCATTTAAATGACAATAGTCTGGAAGACTAAATGAGGGAGTCCAAAAGACTCAATAAAAGAAAATTGCAGCAAAGACCGGAAGTCTTACTGCCAAAAGGTCCTACAAATATTTATATGACCAACAGAAATGGGACATTCAATGACCACAAGAAGATGGTTATACTCACGAAATTTGATTGCAAGTGTACGCACGTGAAGAAATGCGTGTCCCAGTAGGACAAAATGTAATATTGATGAAACCATGTTTGGTCGAGATAATGAGCACATTGTTGAAATATTATTCTTACTTACCCTGAAGGTGCAAGTTGACATATATTAATTTAATTTTTATGTTTAATTTTATTCTTATATTGAGCTTTATTATTTTTTTTGTTATACCTATTATTATGTTTACCTTTACTGTTCAATTCTTTTTATTTGAAATTGTCGTTTCCTCGTATAATGACCCCTGCATTTGTCCTGAAGACAATGCAATGATATATTCCGTAAACAGAAATTATCTATATGAAAATTTATTAACCCGCTCCAGAAGAGCATGGGTTTTAATGTGCTCTTGAAGAGCAATATCACCTACCCAAAAAAGCAACAGCATTCAAGGGGGAGAGGAACACTGTATGTGAATACTGTTGCATACATAAAAAATACAAATGTAACTATGATCTAGAAGATCATATGCATATGCTCCTGAAGAGCATAAACTCCTGAAGAGCATAAAATTGTCTTGTTTACAGCAATTAAACAAATTGTTTTGTTATGGATCCCATTAAATTGATTCTGCTCCATTCCTTGAAGTGAATGAGACAGTATAGTGCCTGTTGCCAAGGATATGGAACAAATTATTCCAACTATTATGATCATGAAGATTATGACAAAAGGCAAGGCAAAAAGAAAACATACATATTATTATTACAGAAGGGATCATTACTTGAGAACATCCACATAGAGGAATTGTTCTCATACATAAAGCTGAATGAAATTATTTAATGGTTTGGTACAACATTAACCCTGAAACTCTGAGCCTCACCATTAATGTTGACCCTAACACTGTCGTTCCAAGAGAACCACATACCACCCATGTTGTTTTCTCCAGGTATCTCAAACCGATTCGTTGGAGGAAAAACAAGTGGAATCACACCATGATTCTCTACTGCTTGCCACAAAGTCTCAGTAATCAGTACCATGTTAGGCTTGTACTGATTCTTCAGATCCCTTAAGGTACGCACAAAATCTTGGGACCTTCTTGCTACACCCCTGCAATTCGATAGTAGAAGTCGTACCTTAGGCCATGTAGGTGGTAACCCAGTCACCCTTTGGACGCTCCGAGCCATCATGGAAACCTGATAATAACTGCTTTGATTTAAAATCTGACATGAAGGCTCTAGCTGAAATTCCTGCAGTCTATTAGATATGAAAAACATAATAGAGTTAGCCGAGCCATAAAAGGAAGCCCTTAGATTGCTTTGGTCCTCTAGGAAGAATGTTTCTTCCATAGGAATTACAAAGAACCTAGATGAATAAAGTTCATCAACAAACACTAAACGTGGAATTCTCGCCAGATCATTCGGTAATTCCTCTTGCTGCTCATTCACCATGCTATAAGCTAACCTATTCCTTCTTCCTAAAGAGGCACCCTCAACAAAGAAAACAGTAGCTGGAGAAGGCATTTTTCTTGTCTTATTGAGTTTTTTTCTGAGTTTTCTGCATCTTCCTATCTCAACCGCCTTTCCTTCTTATAGTCTGAGATTAGATAGCTAGGTGTCAGTTTTTCAAATGTGGACCCTTTTTCCTGTCTCTGAAAAGATCCAGAAGATTTTTCGGTAATTAAACTTTGCATTATTTGTTAGTAAACTCCAAAGCTTTTCAAGCTTCGAGGTTTTGCTTTTGGAAAAGTTTGCCACTACTTTAATTATTGTCCAATAATTCTGATCTTTTTGACATGAGTGGTAGAAATAAGGCTAAAATTGGCACATATATAGCTAGCCTGAAGCTAGCAGTTGAGTAATTGAAACTTAACATATCCAGCCAGAAGCTGAAATGCTCTAGCCTGAAGCTAGAAATTTTTAAGTGTTTAAATACACAAGTTTATACAGCTTGAAGCTGAGACCAACTAGAAGTTGGCTGATAGATATGTAATTTATAGTTAGTATGCACCAGCCAGAAGCTGGTAAATAATTTTTCTAAGTTATCCAGCCTGAAGCTGGCACCAACTTGAAGTTGGTACATGGACTTATTGTTTTGGCATGACCGGTTGGGCCATCCCGGGTCAATAATGATGCACGAAATTTATTGGATCATTCATTGAAAAACCAGAAGTTTTACAATCAATGAATTTCCATGTGTTTGTTTGCTGCGAAATTAATTGTACGGCCTTCCTAAGATGAGATTGGCCTAGTATCACCAGCAAGTTTGAGAATAATTCAGGGACATGAACGCGGACTGATAAATCCGCTGTGTTAACCATCTAGGTAATTTTTACGATGCATCGACTAGATGGTCTATTATGTAACGCAAGTTGGCATTGTGCGCACTGATTTAATAATTAAGCCACTTGCGGTATATGTCCCTACTTATGTTACTAGACTATATGTCTAGATAATGCTGGTATATTTCTTCAAATCGATAATGTATATCATTGAAAATAAACCCAAAAAGATCTGGGCCATATTGACAATTGATTGCAGGACCATTGATGAAATATTACTATTTGAGAAAAATGGTATTTTATATGCAACAACACTTGAGTGCATCAAGCCAATATGAAAAGATCTCCCCACTTAATTGATTAATGGTCACATACTTAGTTCTTCCCATCTTCGGACCATTGGTTATTCAGTATATAATGCTCCACCACAGGGTTGTGAAATGGACTCTTAAAGAAGATTGAGAATCTACGTTGGGTATGTATCTCCATAGATTACAAAAGTAAACGTATGACAGAAGATTGGAGATTTATTTATAGTAAGATTTGCTTATTAATTGATGTTTTACCCAACATCAAGGGGAGAGAATAAGCAGCTGGATCAAGAGATTATTGAAATGATTTATCAATGCCTAGTTTTGATCCTCGAATAAATTAGTATGAACCTGAAGTTCAAAAGATGATTCATTTGTAGGAAAATTGATATGCAATTGCCAGACACATTTAAATTAAGTGTGACCATATACCAGCTGCAAATGCTCCTGTTTAGATTGATGTTCCTGAGGAACAATATAAGTATGCAAATGAATCTATAGATTATACTCGGTTCCAAAAAAAAAAAGAAAAAAAATTCTCGATAGAGAAAAAGGAGCAAAGTGATAAGATGGCCCCAGTAAGGAAATAAGGCCTTCAGTAGAGGTTTGAATTAAAAGTCCTCAAGAAGAGGAAAAATCTTCCAGAAGAGATCCCTGACACAATTAATAAAGTTCCAGAAGTAACTCAGGTACCTGAAATAAATTGAAAATGATGAGATCTCAATCACAGTGTCAGGAATAAGATGGAACCGACGTGAAATAACCGTCGACGGAATATTTGTTTTATTTATAATATAGCGCCAAATAAAATGAGGATCATGAACCTACATTTGGCGAATGTAGGCGCAGTATGATTGGCCAAAATAGAGAAACATGATTAAAGGTTGTGTTAGACTCGCATGAAGCGAGAAATTTCTGGGCCTGTAGTCCGTACACCAAAAGGTGTAAAATTCAATTGGTTATAAAAGGGTATTTATGCGGAAAGAAATAAATAATGAGATATAAAGCACGGTTTGTGGTACAAAGTTTTTACCCAAACGACCAGATATTCATTATGAGGAGATATGCTCCCCTGTGGTGGATGCAATTATTTGGTAAGTTTGGCAGTATATGAAAAGTATTAGAAATGCATCTAATGAATGCTATTACAGCTTATTATTATGAATCCATAAGTCATGATATATACATGAAGATCCCTGAAGGACCCAAGTTGCCTGAAACAACTAATTCCCGGGAAATTACAAAATAGAACTGAATTGATCATTACATAATTTAAATCATTTTGAGTATGGATAAACTTATGATTGGAACTCCCGAAGAAGCTTCCGAATACCGTTCTATTAGATTGGTCCTGGAGTACCCTGGTTGAAGTGCAATATGCATTGCTAAGAAAATAAAGCCTGAAGCTTTTGACTTAAGCCTATTGACAAGATATGAATTTGCTCTTATCTTCGGGGTATAAAAAGTGTGGTGTCATGTTAATCCTGTAAGCCTGAAGAAAGAAGAGTTGGTTCTTGCAGATGCCGATCCCCCACTTGATCCACAAAAGGCACAGCCGGACATCTGCCACAACTTTACACATGAAATTGTTGCATCATTGGGACTACAAAAAGCAAGAGGGAAAGACGGATGCTCCAACAACAAAATTATGAAGATAATGCTACCTACACTGCCTAGTTAAAGTAATGATGTATCAAAAGTGATCAACAAGGCACACATCACCAGAAGTTGACAAGAGGATTATTGGCATGCAACGACATCAAGAGAGGCCAAAATGAGGGGGAGTAGAATACGCACTGCACTCTTTTTTCCTTCACCAAGTTTTTATCCCACTGGGTTTTTCTTAGTAAGGTTTTTAATGAGGCAGTTTCCCAAAGCGTATTCTACCCAACACACAATGACATCCAAAGGGGAGTGTTATAAAAGCGTTTCTCGTGTATCCTACTATGATATGATTAGTTTGTTGTCATCGAATTTTAGGGGGATAGGTCTGCTCAAAAACCAAAAGAGCATTAAAGAGTTGATGATAAGATCTAATACTAAAGTGGTATTTGTGTGTGAGAATAATTGTGTGGGTTGGAGTCATGGTGAATATGCTAGAGTTTGGGGTAGAGGGCAGTTTGAGTTTATTGAGGTGGGTGCTTTTGGAAACTCTGGAGGCATTTCCTTGTTGTGGGAAGTTAGCTGCAAGGGATTGGATTATTAATTCTGGTCCTGTGTATGAGAATGGCTGCTGTGTTTTTGGTAAAATGGTGGTTGGCCTTGCATTCGGGTTTTGAGGCTGTTCAAGAATTTGGGTCTATCAAGTAGTCCTTTTTAGGAGTGGAATGTGAAGTGTTGTTGCGTTATAGATATTTCCATTAAAGAGTTACAACTACACATTGATTCCTTTGTTATGTTAGTGATTAGGAGTTTATGTGATGTGGATATGACCGGTTAGTGTTTGCCTTTTTAGGGTTGCGTAGAGTTACATTTATTCTATCTTTTTTTTTTGTCACTACATTTATTCTATCTACTTGTAAGCTGTTTGTCTCTATTGTATATATTTCTATCAGTTTAATATAATCAATCGTTTATATAAAAAAAAAAAACATTGCCAAGGGATCAATGCGATCTAGTAGTTTTTTTTTAAAAAAAGAATAATCCTATAGTTTAATATATAGTAGTTTAATCTCTCTAATCGATGTTGATCCGTCTATAGTTGTGTTACTTCTTTATCCTTCTTGTCATTCATAATTGTTCCTCTTCTTCCTCAATCCTGAATAAAAGATTTTGTTACATATATACCGTCTGTATTTTTTTTTCTGTTTTCGTCCTCAAATCATGCATTAATAATCCGAAGAGAGATTAGCTAGCAAAGACCCTAATTAAGATTTAAAACTGCTTCGCCCGAACAACACTGAGCTGGCAGAGTCTATCAAGAATAATGGCGGGCCTAGAAAAAATCATCAGAACATTTACATTTAGACCCCCACATCAATCATTATCATTATTATTATTATGGAAACATGGTCCTTAATTACCTCTCTTATTCCGAACAAAAAAAATCGAGCTAAAAATACTACTAGGAAGTTTGGGAAGTTTGGCAGTATAACGCGGTATGCTTGTTCAAGTAACTGTCTGAATTACAGGATCGGTACACTTAAAATATTCAAGCTAGAAGATTGCAAATGGGTTAATTGATTTTTGAAGATTTGAACTTTTGGTCAAACCAATTTAACCACCTAAACTAAAAGAATCGGAATAGAAGTCGACGAGGCTAGAAGGGATAGCTAGGTGTTCTGTTCAAGTTCATTGGGTGCCTCATGCAACTGACTGGATAAAATTAAACTCAGATGGTGCGGTACAACAATCTTCTTCATGTTCGGCTACAGACGGTCTCTTCTGGAACAGCGAGTGAGTGGCTCGGTGGATATTGTTTTAATGTTGACAATTTTTTTCCTATTGTTGCAGAATTGTGGGGATTGTTAGCTGGTCTTACTAGAGCATGGGAGTTAGGCTTTCGCCAACTAGAAGTAGAAGTAGATGCTTAGAGGGTTATTACAGAGTTGCAACACCAGGATGTTCGGGGTAAATGCCATTCGGCCCTTCTTCAGGCTGTCCAACATCTATTAGTTCTTATTTGGCAAGTTCATCTTCGTCATTTCTTTCAGGAAGTCAATCGTTGTGCTGATTATCTACATTTTCCTTAAGTGTGTCTCTTCTTGTTCAACTTCCTAGGGCTGTTTAATTTTGCTTGACAATGATGTGGCCGGAGTTTTGGCTTCACTCAATAAATAAAGTTTGTCATTTTCCCCTAAAAGAAAATAAATAATCGGAATAGAAGCAACTCGAACTTTGCTTGTGATAGAATAAAAGTTTTTAATTTTAATAAGGATATATTTTTCTCCAAGTTTTTTCTCCAAGTTTTTACTTTGCATGCAAACCCATCTTCTGCATCAAACCTGCAACCAACACCATGTCCAAATAAGAAAAAAATTGGGTATGTCTACGAGTATTCTAATCATTTTTTCAAAATTCCTATTGTTAGGTAAATGGACCTGCATTTTCATTTTGTGTTTCTATGCAACAAAACGCATAATGAAAATTTTGAGCCACAATGTAGTAAAAAAAATCCAAAAGTCTTTATCACAAAATCTACTCCAGACAGTAATCAACAAGTAATCAACAAACTCAAAACAAAAGGATTAGAATACGACACAACAAAAACAAAGTTTGAGATATCTTTATTCCAATTTTTTTAGTTGAGGTAGTTTAATCCAAAAGTCAGGTGGTCAAAAAGTAATTAACCTTTTAGAAAATAGTTTCTTGAATATTTTACATATATTTGAATGCATCTTTTTATTGGACTACAAAGTAAAAAGGATTAAGGGCAGTTGTACCTCCAATGCACTAATTGTACCTAAGTAACACATTACCAACATAATCCATTATTTATCGACCGATTAATTAAGTCGAGCACTTGGTACCCCCTAATCAGGCCATCTGTGCCATCGGGTCACAACAAACCCATTTGTGCACACTAGGCCAAGCCTATGTGCACCAATGCCCTCAATCCGACACCAGCACATATTATCGGCCAAAACCCATAATATCATGTACGCATAAAATGTGAGCATCACGCACAAGATACCGAATACACGATCCAACTAATACGAATGTCCTCAGAGAACAAAGCAATCCTGATGTGTATACATATTCATATACTGGTAAGTAGTTACAAGACTCTTATCAGAGATACAAAATACAAAATGAAAAACATTATCTCTAACTAATCTTAATCCTTATCTCTATTAATTATCGGTCACTTCCTGGCAAGATGGGATGCAAGGTTATCTCCTCTCTAGCTCGATCAATTTTTCAATGACCACCGGTAGATGTTCTTTCTTGTTCTTCTCTGATGTGATGAAACCTCTAATTTATGGTTTATCAATTCCCTCGATGGTTTCCTTACATTTATCATCCAAGTAATTATTACTCCACAATCCATAAACTCAAATGGTCTCAGTTAACTGAATTCCAATCAAATGTAACAAATATATCTGTTTTGATACTTCTTTTTTTTTAAAAAAAAATAATTATGCAACACCATATGTATACCAGTGATCATATGATAGAGGTTTCGTTCCTTCTAAAAGTTTTGTTGTGTGCAGAATGTGGGAATTTTCTGTGGGTTTGCACATGATCAGTTTCAGGCCGGAATCTTTGATCCTTCCTCCTATCTACGGCGCGGTTGAATCTGCATCTACTGCATTATTTGGTTCCATAATCATCGGACAAAGGGTGGAAAGGTTGACATATGTTCAGGTGGGCTAATTACTTGATAATATTTTGCATCCGTTTGGTATCAAATTCAAAAAGGAAATGAATTCAATTCATTATAAATTTAGAATTTGAATTCATTATGAAATCAATTCCCATGTTTGGTATAATTTCTAATAATAAGGAATTGAATTGAATTCAATGTTTGGTATAAATCAAATTATAAATTGAATGGCTAAAATTAAGTTCTCATTGATTTTTTGGAATTGGAATTGGGTTAATTGCTTTTTAACCACCTGAACTTTTGGTCTAACGGATTTAACCACCTGAACTAAAAAAATAGGGATAAAGGTACCTTGAACTTTATTTTTGCAAGATTTAACCACCCGAACTAAAGATTTAACCACCTAAACTAAAAAAATATGAATATAGGTACCTCAAACTTTGTTTTTGTAAGATTTAACCCTCCCCATCCACAAATTCATAAATTTTTAATATTATTCCCTTTTTTCTTCTCCTATTTTCTTTTTGATCCGATTTAAAAATCCAACAAAAATAAAATACTTATTTAAAAAAAAAGAAAACAGAATTGTTTTTAATCATTTTTTCTTTTCTCAACCAAATATTATTTTTTATTTTTTTGAATGAGCGTGATAAAAAGAAACCAAGTCATTTTAACTTTTAAAAACTCCCTTATCACTCCAAAAACAAACATTAATATTCTTTAAAATTTCCGAAATCTTTTCATTAAAAAAATATGAAATCTAACAATCTAATTTTAAGATCTCCTACACATTTTTTTTTTAAATTTTAGAAGATTTTATTATTTGTTGAGACAAATAAGTTAACTGATATAATAATTATTTGATTTATTCTCCAGAAAATTAATCTTTTTTCAAATATTTTTTCTGGGTTTATCTTTTAAAGTAATGGTATTTTTTTTTGAAGTGATGTGTTTTTAAATCAGATAAAAAAAATAAAAATGGAGAAAAAAGGGAATAATATTTAAAAAATTGTGAAATTATGGGTGTAGGGGGTTAAATCTTACAAAAAAAAATTTGAGGTACCTCTATCCTGATTTTTTTAGTTCAAGTGGTTAATTCTTTAGTTCAGGTGGTTAAATCTTACAAAAACAAAATTTAAGATACCTTTATCCCTATAACCACCTGTTTGACCAAAAGTTCAGGTGGTTAAAAAGTAATTAACCCAATTGGAATTCATTTGGAATTTCAAATCCGACCCATTTGCTATGATTTGAAATATTAACTAAGTATTGATTAAAAGATAAAAAATAGAATTCAATTCATATTTTAAGTTAAGTAAAATTATACCAAACTAAAGAAATGATTTCAATTCTAAAAATTTAATTAATTCAGCCACACCAAACGGGCTGTTAAAGGACATCAGGAATGGGGAATTGCAATCCTCCCACACCAAAAACTGGAAAACTTTGATAACATTTGATACCAATCTAAAAACTTAAATTCAAATGCAATCAGCTACTCATAAGTCATAACCAATTGCTTCATCAGTGCTTTGACAGTTGCAGTGAAAAGCTTTTGTTGATTCTAACCAAACGCTCCTCACATGCCCATGACGATGATGCTCTAAAGCTAAGTTGAAGGTGCTATTCTTGGTAAACCATCTTATGAAATGCCTCAGAGGCATATTTCGGCTTGGTTTAATCTACACAAAGCAACATAGAAACACAATGCATAAGAACTAATTAATGAATGATTTAAGCTGTTGTTGTTTTATGTATGCATCTAATTTATATAGGTTCAACACTGATACTGTATCTTCCACACGAAAAGGTAAAGCACTCTTATTATTAGATAGAAAGTACAAGATAACACTTTTTGCCGTATGAGAATTTCCCTGCAGGATCTTCGATTATGGCTGGTGGCCCAGAATCTCTCCTTTGTAACTGCTGGAATCTCAGTAATTGCATTACTGGTTTTTTCAACACTATAGTCCACAAACTTCGCAACATTCAGTCCCTTTTGGTATTGACCAACACATCTATGGAGCACTTTGTTTACTCTCAACTCTTGCTGGAACAATTCTGATAGAAAGAGAATGGTAAACTATTTTCGTCTAGTCTGATATCTGAGTCTCAATTTCAAGAGCTGAAAACCTATTTTACTGGGATTTTGTGTTCAAACTGCAGGGTGGTAGTGATATCTCAAGGCCATCCTCCAGGAGTACTAACAAATATAATTCAGCAATCAGAAGAATTGACTTAACCTGCAAACTTTTTGCTCCAGTTGTTAGTGGCTTCATAATCAGCCTTGTGTCGAGGCCTCTGTTTTGGCTTTAGCCCTCTGGAATTCAGTAGCAGTATGGGTAGAATATTGGCTTTTCATGACTGTATATAAAGTGTTTCCAGCTTTAGCTGAAAGTAAGCGAAGGAAGCTTTCAAGACTTTCACCAGGTGGCATGGAACACAACATCTCCAGTTCTGCTGAACCAACGAATATGCCATCTCAGGGTGAAGAAATTTCGGGGCTTGAACCAAATCGGAGGAAGAACTTAGCTGAACGGGTTTCAACTGCTCCTTTTCTTGGTGCTTGGATTGTTTATCTACGCCAACATGTTTTGCTCCCAGGAGTAGCTCTAGCATTACTATATTTCACAGTCCTCAGGTGTGATGGTCTCCTCTGATCTACATATTTTATGATTCATCCTAACTAAATTACCATCGCTTGAGGCTCCTACTATATATAGAAGACCTTCCATAAAGCCAAAACCAGGCACACCAGCAGTACCTCCTACTTTTTATTTTTATTTTTATTTTCTGTTTCGGCTTCTTCATTTAATTCTCCTTCTTCCTCTACGGATGCGGATTAATTGGTTCTAACCATTACATGTTTCTACCAGTTTTGGAACCTTGATGACAGCTACCTTAGAATGGCAAGAACAGGTATTCCAACTTTTGTAATTGGAATAGCACGAGGAATAAGTGCTATGGTTGGAATAGGTGCCACATTTGTGTACCCAGTTGTGCAATCTCGTATTCCAACTCTCAGAACCGTGCTCTGGTCAATCTGGTATCAGGTATATATTTACTTCAGACTGATAAGGGATCTTCCGTCTCCTTCATCTACTACCCTTGTGGTAAAGATTCAATCAGCCCATTTGAAAAATAAAATTTTCCACTAGTGAGTATTACTATTACTTCCTAACTAACCTGCAACTTTCTTGCTCTATGCATTTCATGCAGTGGACCTTCCTCTTGGTTTGTGTGGCTTCAATATGGGTGCAAAATCCTCTAATATCAGCATAAATTTTTGGGCAACATCCCGGCTTGGATTGTGGATGTTTGACTTATCTGTAATCCAGAATTCTATTAAAATTAATGATTTCCCGGTCGCCATTGTTCTACATATAACGCTCTCTGACATAGTAACATATTACATTAACTTCCCAGATAATAAGAAACATTAGTGTCTCAAACTTCATATTTTTCTTGGGCACGCAGGATGATGTCTGTGAAGCTGATCGTTGTATTGTTGGGGGCGTTCAGAATTCTCTTCAATCCACTATGGACGTGTTGGGTTATGTGATGGGAATAATTATCTCTAAACCTCAGGTAATCTTCTTTAAAGTATGTCTTACCTTGTGTAACATTAATGTTATCCTGTATTTGAAGTTTTGAGCAACTTCAGTTCCTGCAACTTCTCATGCTTTACAGTTAAACTCGCATTCTACCTTTTATTTTTCTGCAGGAATTTTGGGGGTTGGTTTTACTGTCTTTCTTGGCAGTAACAATGGCTGCCTTGCTCTACAGCATTCATGTATATTTACGTAGGAACCACCTCTTTCACTTTGAAAATACATTTGTTCCAAAGGTTTAAGCCAACAACTGGTCAGTTAATTAAAACCCTGCCACTGCCAATGAATTGTTCTCTCTCGATTGCAACCGACAGTATTCAGGAATTATTAGTGTTATTGTACAATGTTTTTCTGTCTGTCTCATTTTGTTAGTGTTATTAATTGTAGGATATTGTGATTCTAGCTGGTGCAGTGAAAGCCAACAGTTTATAGCTAAAACTGTTTTTTAGCTGCTATGAACCCACCAATGGAAGAGGGAGAGGGGATTTTCCGAATCCATTTGGTTATGTAAAGTATGATTCTACCTTTTTGTTTTGCACAGTTTTCTTTCTTCCTCTTTTTGGTCTTTGAAGAAAAGCTTGTAGTTCTATGCAGTGGATCCCGTGTGCTTCTGGAAGTTTAGCTTTGATGTGGAATAGTGTTTTGCATCCTAATATGAAGTATAAGGCCAGTCAGTTATAGTCTATTGTGTCTATGGCAATGTTAATGTGAATGATAGGCAGGCTTTGTGGGAAGAACTGACAGGCTTGGGATCTTCTTTAACTCATCATTGTTGGTCAATGGGGATTTCAATGAAATTTTGTACCAATAGATCACAAGAGTGGCAGGGGTCGTTAGCATGGTGCAATAGCTCGCGGTCAGTTTATGAGTAGATTGGGTCTTTTGCTGTTGCCAACATTCAGAATCTGAAAAGATCATCCATGATATTTGGAATGAAATAGAGTTGAATATGCCAGGAAAACTTGTTTCCTTAAAGAATTTGGACGGCTACGTCAAAAAGCTTGTTCACTGGAACAAATCTTCCTTTGGGAATGTGGATATAATTCAATCACCAACATCCAATGATGGTAAACATATTGAGTACGATTGGCAAAAAAAATTAGTTGAGCATGTATTAATTCTCTGTAAGTATCCGGGCAGGCAAACTGACAATCAAATGCAATAACATACGTAGCGGAAAAACCGGATACACATGGAGGATCCAAGTGAAGGGTAGATAAACCGAATAACAATTTTTACGTACCTGAATAGGTTGAGGTCTTTCACCCAACTGTAGGGACGAATCAGCAAGAGCCGGACAGAAATCCTGCCCCTCTACAGTATCCACACGAACTGTCGATGACTAGCAGGAAACCGTCTCACGATCTCCAACCTGAGCTCTCCCGAATAGCTGTGCTAGCTGCGGATTTCTGGGAGTTGTGTGGTGTTTTGTGTTCTTCTTTCTTTCTCAAAGAATGAAGGGGTGAGTGTGTGTTCTTGATGCTCTGAAAATCAGAATGCAAGGTGTAGAGTAATTTGATTACTCACTCCAATAAATGCATAGATTATTAGAGACAAGAATGGCCAACATCATGGTCCATCCAACATGATTAAGATTCCACCACTATCTAGTCTAATCATGTCTCCACTATACACTAATGGGATTACACATCACATGCCATCAGGTTTGGCTCAATAATTCTGACAATCAGTGAATCAAACTAGCCCAAAACGACCCTGGCCCAACTACGGTCCAACCACACCTGGTCGAACCATGGTCCAACCACGGTTCAACCACCTACTCGAATCAACGATTCTAAGTGTGTGACCCTGTAGGCACTTGTAACGTCCGGCAATAATTGTAAACTCATTTACAATTATAAGCAAAGAGCGGCGTCTAGCAACACATCATTGCTACCCGAACGACAAGATCAGTACTGATTCAATATGCCTCGTAAGCATGTCATCGTCCCTTCGTCCCATTATCAAGATTAAACACGAGACATGGAATATGTCAATCTCGCATATGTTTAATCTCAGTTTCTTGATCCTCGAGCTAACTGTGTAAAACGGATACTAATGATATCACCATATCATAATCCGAGCACGGCCGTGCATTTACAGTTCAACTCTATCAAGAAACCAACCAATAATATACCCGTTATATGGGTTGGACGAATCCCCTCTGGATCATACAAAACCCACTACACATTTATCATATACCCAATGATTACACTATTTACGAAATAGCCAAGAGTAATATCAAAGTATACGACTCATATGTTGGGAACCTTGATGATCACAGGTCTAAGGACAATACATATAAGAACCGCTAATGACAATCATATAACGTTCCATGTAGCGTTCTTATGTGGGTCGGTCCAGTCCACAAGTTCTCTAACTTGTACCCGTATATAGAATTCATATCACATATAATTCTTAACATACACTAGTCTTAATTTATTATTACAACCCATCCATAATAATAATCGACTAGGGACATTTAAGAATATATAAATATTCTAGGGTTATAAATATGTGCAAGCGTTTATCTCATAAACGATATTTATTGGAATAACCTTAACGTGTATACATGATTAAAAAAAATTCATTGATTGATTTTTGGGCATATTATACTAACATTCTCTTTGTGTAAGAAAGAAAAGTAAATATAGAGATGAATGTGACCTTTTATACCATTATTACCAAGTTAAATGAGCACTAAAACAAAACTAATAAAGCAACACCAAAGGAAAAGCCCTTATCACATATTTTGCAACTCATATCATCGTTCCAGCGATTAAAGAGATACAAATCCTGGCCAAAACATAGTTGTTATTCCTGCATACAAGATTTATGTAGAATGCATTGCCAACAAACTTAATTATGTGGCTGAACAGGTTGCTTCTTGCAACATAACCCAAGAAATAGTGCAGCTGTCATCCACAACAGCACAAGGATAATGCATGCTTATATTTCGCAATTCCAAATCCCAAACATAAATGATGTGATTATACGGGTCAAGATAGTAAATAGAATTCTCTTTGATTGTGGGTTCAGATGCGGAACAAAAGGTACCACCATTAGCGTCATTAGCGAGGTCGTGGAGAAAAATGGCTTGTCCTCCGATGTCTTCCACTTTGACCCATTCTGGAATGCTATTAGATAATTCCATCTTGTAAATTAGAAAATCTAACCTCTCAGGCCCCTCGAGAGTAGTCAAACGAAGTCCAAAAACCCAGAAAATTTCACCAAAAGATTCAATTAGATATCGCATAAAAGAATTGAACTCATATGCCATTACCCGTGGCACTTGTAAACTCATCATCAGCCGAACTGTTGATCCCTCCAAAATTTCAAGAATGCATAAATAATTGGAATTATCTTGTGCATTGTAATTGTGACTATATATTTTCCTTCCTGTGGCCATTAATGCCTCAAAATTCCGCCCCTCAAAATTTCCCAATATACTTGTATAATCTACCTTAACAAACTCATCATCACTCAACTTGCAAAACATCATACATCCCTTGTCATTGTCGATAAATATGACGTGACAGTTAGAATCAGACGGAGATGCTGAAATAAGGCATTGTTTGCAACAAAAGTCCATAGTAAGAAGAGGGACCTGAATTCTCTGCCCTGTTGCAACATCCAGAACAAAGTACCAGACATTATTCAAGATGGAGGCGGAGGCACCTTCTTCTTTCACCAGTAAATATCCATAAGAAGAAGCGCATATGGAGGATTTGTTTCGCATCTAGTAAGAATTGGGTTTCGCATATGCTCCCCGCCGTAGCAAATAAGCCAAGGATGTGGCGGTCGAGACTTTGATATAGGAGGAGAAGGAGAAGAACAAGAAGGGAGAGACAATACCCAAGTACTTAATGGGGAACATTCACAAAAATCATCCTTGGATTTTAACACCGATGACTTATCTTTGCAAATGAAATTTTGATCCAAATACCATATATTTGTCTCGTTAAACCATAATTAAATGTGTCATCATCAGCCAAGGAAAAACTACTGCCGCTATTAGTATAATAGAAGGAATGGTAATTGCCTGTTATGATGGAGTAGAAAACGGCTTTACCTTGATGCAACATGGGGATATAAATCTTGTTGCCCGTTCGTTTAGTTGCTGAGCTCTCTTCCAACCAAGACATGCCCCAAGAGGAAACAAAAAGCATCTTGTTCGGCAGTAAACTATGAATCGTCTGCCATTTCTTCTCCATGCCATCCTACATAAAAATCTGGAACTTTTTCCAATGTTGTAGAGCATAAACTACTGTAAGCTCATGCTTATCCATCAAAAGGAAACCCTCACACCAATTGCGGCTCATATTGGAGAACTCCTCCTCAGTGAAAGGGCTAGGAAGAACATCCCATTTAATTAACTGATCATCATTCAAATCCAGTATCATCATACTTCCCCGAACACCACATAAAAAGTAAATTCGGCCCTTCCAAGGAATAATTGGAGCACTGATAAAGGGGCTATACTCATTAATCTCATCATCTCCCAATCCAATAACAGTTATCCAATCTCGTTGTCCTTGTCCAAATTTAAGGGCATCGCATCCAGACCCAAGCCCAACAACCAAGCATTCCATAGAAGTGGGAGGCTTGAAAAAAGACATGAAGAGGTATCTATGAGGCGGCTGAGGTAGTTCAATTCTCTGTCTTGTGAAGGGGTTGAGGAAGAATGTGCTAAAATCAACATCTCGAGAGAGGAGCAACCAACCATGGTCAGAGAAGTGAACATGAGCTCCACTTAGTTCTGGGATGTTGATACCATCATAAATCTCATTCCTGATCGGATGAAAGACAGTGCACATAGTCCCGCCGCAAGCGGGGGCCTGTAACAGTAGAGGAGTTTCCGCTTCCTCCTCCGAAAATAATTTACCAAGGAATTCCGCTGTTGGTGTCGTCTTAATTACTGTAGAAGTTACTACCGATCGCCGAGCTTTACAAACTGCACGAAAAGTATTATAGTCTCCAGCATATAGATGTGATAATATTTCGCCCAGAATATCATGCGGAAGCCTACCCCATGACCTCTGCTGTTGTTATTGTTGCTGTTCCTCTTTCTTTACTACTACTACCACTCTTTTATTAGACCCAGATTCTTGCTTCATAAGATTGATTTTTTGCATCACCACTGGAGTTGTCGCAGGTAAATTCAGCTCCATACCAAGATATTGTTTATTTCATGGTTATGCAAAACGCAATCCTAGTTTATAATTGTGTATCCCAGGCCAGTCCACCTTTAAGGACGTCAAAGACACCAGACTAAATCCAGCTCGACTCGGGTGGCACACCTAGGCAATGGTGGGTAAGTCTCCTAAAGGACATCAAAGACAACAGACTAAATCCAGCTCGACTCGGGTGGCACATCTAGGTAATGGTGGGTAAGTCTCCCAAAGGACATCAAAGACACCAGACTAAATCCAGCTCGACTCGGGTGGCACACCTAGGTAATGGTGGGTAAGTCTCCCAAATAAGGTTTTCTGCGTACACGAGACTCGAACCCGAGACCTCGCTTAAGCGGAACAAGTCGCTTACCACTTGAACCAACCTCAATTGGTTGCCACTAAGAATAATTAAGAAAGAAAGAGTACTAATATTATTGTACCTCCAGCACGGAAAAGTAATCAAACAGAACAAGATCAAGGGCAATAGTTAGTTAGTTTTATACCGTACGCTTATAAGCATAGATTCAATCAAGACCTAACTAATAGTGATCAACAAAGAAAAATTTAAGTGTAGTGTAAATACTAATTATAAAAAGGGTTTTTCTATCTTGTGCCCTAAGGGCACATGATAAGCCACTAAAAAAAAGAAATGAATTCTCGCAATTAATAAGTATCAATTTCCAAGATAGAAAAACCCAATAGCATTCTCTATTCCAATCCAATACAGTTGATATTATATTTTAGTTAGTTCTTTTATTAATTAAGCAATGCAAAGAAAGAGTACTGATATGTTATTATACACTTACAACAGGGGAAGAAGTAATCAAACACAAGATCAAGGGTAGGAGCTAGTTTTGTATTGTATAAATGGATCACTCATAGATTCAATCAACACCTAACTAAAAGAATGCGCGACTAAAGTCTAAAAGAATCTGAAACGCCCCGACCCGTATTTACCATACACAGTAACCACGTGCCGGAACTGTGACGACCCAATCAAACAAAGCCCAGCATACAGTGTATACAATAGAAACTCGGGCACAACAACCCAAAATAAAGCAATAATAATATCATAACCAGCCCAATGACACAACAATAGTAAAACAATGCACAGCGGAAGACTTAATAACTCACAAAGACACTGTATGCGACACTGATGCAAACTATGGATTCGAGTCCTGTCCAAGGGATAACGCTGCAGCCTGTCTGGAATGCACCAACCCTGTACCACAAATAACTCATCCTACAAGATGAAAGCCCGCGGGTGAGGGGTGAGTCCGAAGTGCTCACAACCATGGATAGACGATCAATATGCAACACTAAAATTACTCAAGGTCGAAAACAGGCAAAAACTGCTAAAATGTACCAAACCAAAAGACACGACCCAAAACTGGTCCAAGACCAGAAAGACTTAAACAAAATCCAATTTCCAATTTTATCTTTCCGGGCCCCGTCATGGATATGCTAGGGGTCAGACCTGGTTATCAACATATTTCGGGTGCCAGACCAAATCTAAGAGAGCCCAGGGATCGACATCCCAAAAAACAGAACCCAGGGATAGACATCCCAAATATAATCACGGGATAGACATCCCAAGCATAGACATGCTTATCACAAGTAACCCAGGTCACGGCCACCACAAAACAGTCTCGAACCATCGAGTCGTACCTCTACTTACCACGTGACAATTATATTATCATCATCCAAAACCAAATCACAGGGATCAACATCCCTCACCAAAATACCGGGATAGACATCCCTATCCAAAACCGAGGATCGACATCCTTATCACAAATTATTAATTAATCCATTATCCTTATGGCCAAGACACGAAAATAAATATCCAAAACTCAATGCACGGGGATAAACATCCCAAAACCAAATCAAGATACTGGGATAAACATCCCGACAACAATCACAACAATTGCAACAAACAACAGTGCAACAACCATCAAACACAACAACCGAGTAATATAGGCACATATTGAAGGAAATCCATCCTCACCTTTGCCGATTACTCAACTCCGGAGACAACGTCTGGTCCCAAGCCGGCTCCTCGGGAAACTGCCCGATATCCAAACCTATACAGCAAAACAACATGTTCACATAAATGCACATAATCGGTATACTATGATGCCAATACTATGAATAACCCATCCCGGTTACAAATCTTTTATTATTTCCATTTACCGAAAATATTATACCGTACGTATATCCGAATATAATTTCGGTACCATACTTTAATTAAAACTCTCCTTTAAAAATATTTTCATAAATTAATTATACTTTTCCCAAAATATAATCACCATAATTTTTTTGGGGATTAAAGCGTTTTTTCGTCCCTGTGTTGACCCTCAAAGTTAGAATTCATCCTCATGTAGGATTTTGGCCTCTTTTCATCCTTCCGTTCACCCCTTTTGGTCAGCTTCGGTTGCTCCGGCCGAAATCCGGCGAAAATCGCTGATGTGGCAAGTTTTTTGGTGCCACATCAGCTTCATGGGGCTCACTTGTCAGGGTTAACCCAAAAACCGAACCAACTCCACCCGATCCGTTCGCCCACCCCTATTGACCCACTTGTCAAGAATTTTTTTCTTTTTTCTCTTTCTTTTTCAAAATTAATTCACAAATATCTTTTTTTTTAGTAAAATAACATATAAAAATTTCTGTTAAGCACAAATTTTAAAACTTTAATTTGTACTATCCATAATTATGCTAATTTGAGGACTAAAAATTGAATTGAATTAAACCTTAATTTATTCCACATCAAATTTCAAAAGTCACAACATCTTGGTTTCTTTGAATATATATAAACGGGAGGGGGAAAAAAAAGAAATAATGGAAAATGAAAAACGCCAAATCGGGAAAAAAAAATTGAGTCAGATTAAGTTTGTGCTTTTTATTGTCTTTTAGTTTTATGAAAACGTGATTGAATCTGAAAGTCAAAACATGATTGAATCTTGTCCAAAATTACAAAATCATCTTGGTCAATCACTGCAGCCAAATCCATTGCCCTTTGGGAAGATCCCCTGTCAACCTTACAACTTACAAGCACTTTGTGGGCCAAACGACATCGTGTGAAGGGGCCATTGTCTTCTTCCCCAACACACCAATGATACCATCAAACAACCAAGCCTCTACCACGGTCACCACACGAATTTCACACCCTAACCAAACATACACAGACCCACACGCAGGAAACAAAATGGTCGAGGCTGGCTTGCCTTCTGCTGGAAGATTGAAGCCAGGGAGTTCTGCAAATCCGGTCGGTGTGTTGTCGGAGTGCATGGATCTGACGATCTTTCTTCTAATAGGAAGCCCTTGCTTGATACCCTATGGGTTGTTGTTTTAAGCTGGTGGATTTTTGAGTGGTTTTGTGGAAGAGAAGACAAAGCACAGGACGCCTTCTTCTCGCGCCTCACGCCGCCGCAGTAGCTGCCATAGTTCCGCCATTGTTGGTCGGCACAGGTGCAAGAAGGGTTGAAGAAGAACAGTTCCGCCTTGTTTTTTGCATCCTCGGTGTTCTTGATGGAGGAAGCGATGCGCTTATTATTTGGGTTGTTGGTTGTTGGTTGCAGCAAGGTTGATGGTGGTGGCGATTTACAGTAGAGGTGGTGGTGCTTGGTTGGTTACTACTGTAGCGATGCAATTTTGTTAGTTTTTTTTTAGCTGTAGGGATTTAGTTTCGTATTTAAGGATTTAAGTGTAACTATAATTTTTTTAATTTAAATTCAGTAGTGGATAAAAAATTACAGATCTATCAAAAAATAATTAATAATTATTTTTGAGAAAAAATTCAAATATGTAAAAACTTGAGGTGTATAAAAATTTAGTCTCATAAAAAAATTTTAATTTAAAAATAAGGATTATAATATGGGAATTTCAACTAAAAAGTTCAAATTTGTGAGTTTGGTGGAGCTGGGTCATCCGGTTAGAAAAATGGGTCGGGTGGAGCTGGGTCGGTTTTGGGTTAAATCCTGACATGTGGGATCCAACAAGCTGATGTGGCACCAAAAACCTTGCCACGTTAGTAATTTTCGCCGGATTTCGGCCAGAGCAACCGAAGCTGACCGAAAGGGGTGAACGGAAGGATGAAAAGAGGCCAAAATCCTACATGAGGATGAATTCTAACTTTGAGGGTCAACATAGGGACTAAAAAATGCTTTAATCCATTTTTTTGGAAAAGATAACATATGTATATATACATTTTCCAAAATATTTTTTGTAAAACTATTTACCATAATATAATTACCAAATGTTATTATTTATCAAATATATATATATTAATCATATGCTATATATGTTATTTTCCAGAAATATATATTCATAAAAAACTGATTTCTGAAAATAAATACAAATTATTAAATAGGTACTTTTATTTTCTAAAAATAAAATACATTTCCAAAACAATAATAATTTCTACGTAATTATCAATTTTCTAAAATAATAATTATGTATCCTATATATATTTTTACAAAGGTAGTTACCATAATAATTTAGAAAAAATAATAGCATATTTATAAATTTTCCAAAAATATAATCTCTTGGAATATATATATTCTTCCAAATAATCATAATACTATTTTTCAAAACAAAACAAATATAACTATCTTTAATTTTTCAAAATCAAGTGTATATATATATATATTTTTTCCCCCAAAAGCATAATTAAAACTAACTATATTTTCAAAATATAAATATACATTTTTTTTCCAAATTAAAACCAAGCTTATATGAATATATATATATATATATATATACATATATTATTTATTTATGTTTTTTTTACTGGTTGGAACAGGTCGCGACCCAGACCAGAAGAACGGGTCACCCGGCCTCACCTTCGGGTTGCAGCGGCGCGACGGCGAGAGGAGGAAGGTGAGTGCGAGGAAGGGGCGAGTGCAGCAGCGGCGACACTGGGACGACGCTGGGACGACGGAAAGAAAGGCGCGGCAGCGCTGGAGCAGCGACATGCGCGGAGGAAGACGGGATCCGCGGGTTCTCCGCCGGGTCAACGCCTCTAGCAGGAGCGTCCGACGGCGGAAACGAGCGGGGAAGGCGGGGTTGAGGTCGCGTCGGTGAGGGGAAGGGGCTGGTGGTGGCGGTGAAGGTCGGGTTGGCGCCGATCGCTACCACGTGAACAGTGGCAGGGAGGAGGTGACGAACTGTTCACCTCTTCCGGTTTCCTTTTTTTTCTTTTTTTTTTCTATTTCCTTTTCTTTTCTGATTTCTTTCTTTTTCTTTCAATTTTTTTCATTTCTTTTTTTTTTCTGTTTTCCGTTTCTTTTTTTTTTCTTGTACTTTTTTTCCTTCTTTTTTTGTCCTCCCTCTCTATTTTCTTCTATTTTTCAGTTTTTTTCTTTCTCTTTTTCTTTTCCTTTTCCTCTCCTTTTTTTTTCTCTCTTTTTCTTTTTTCTTCTCCTCTTCCTCTCTTCTCCTGGTTTCTTCTTCTTTTATAACCGTGAAATCACTATGCAACATGTGACGATCAATAATGCAGCTTGTCTGCATTATGGATCGAGTCCGGTCCGAACCAGAAAATAACTGATACACCCACTTAGCTATTTTCCGGTGTAATTTTTCTGAGGATTCCGAAACCCGAAAAATACGAACTTAGGTCCGAAAAATCCACGGAAAGATCACGAGCGCGGGAAAACCCTTGGTTACCAAAAACGACGCTCGGTTTACCTTGAATTAATTACCCATGATTAATTCTACAGTAAATCACGGTAAAAAGACTTTTACAGTCCCGGAAAAAATCCAAATTTTTACCCGGGCTGTTACAGTCTACCCACCTTAAAAAGAATTTCGTCCTCGAAATTCCGTCTTATCCGTGGGTCCTACCACGATAAGCTTCTGGTATTCTCCACCAGGCGTCCAAACTCAACATGAGATACCGCGTATGCCCTTAAGCGACATCTCATCCGCTTATAAATACCAAACCTCATAACTGAGACACTCACTCTCAGCCATGGACTCTCCACTCCGATCTCGGACTACCTCAGACTCCAAGAACAACAACTATATCGGTGGCACTGCATTTCCGACAAGCTCTAATGAAGAACCTCCGAAGAAACGCTTCAAGACGAACATCATCGGTCTCAAAGAACACATGGTGGTCTCTCGAAGATGACGGAAGAAACCTGTCGGTAAGGAGGAGTCTTCCGGTCACAAGGATGCTGATGATAGGAAGGGCAAGGCAACTGCTGAAAGCAACACTCCGCAGCAGACACTGACGCAGCTGAACGTCTCACTGAAGAAGATTAGCTCGGCGGTGATGCAGATAGAACTGGCGTGCGCGGAGCTCTTTCCCCACGTCAAAAACGTCCAAAAACTTGTAAAAGACCTAGAGAAGCAAGTAGCTCCATAGAGTACTTCTTCTCCTATTGTAAAACCGTTATGAATTAAATAAAATAAGTTTCCTTTTTAAATCAAAATCTCTTGTGTTACGAAATCTCTTGTTAAACAGAAAAATAAAACATCTCAAAGCAAAACAAAAATTAATAATAAGGATATAAAATCAAACATAAAGAAATTAAAAATAAAACTCGTTTAACAAAACCAAAACATAAATAAGTTAAACAAAACATATTTTCATGATTAGCGCCCAAATCGGTCGTAAACATCCTCGATCCCGAGAAACGTGACATACGGAGCTAACGGTGACGTCGGTTTCCCTCGTGAAAAAGACGTCTGTTAACTCACAAGGCGATGATCACGAGCACGTCCTGTGTCCCTCAAAAGAAACGTTACCCACTTGTTCACAAATTCCGCATGAGTCAAAAACATTTGTCAAGTCTCGTATCCCTCCACGATGTCCGAACAGGTGTAAGCTTGTCGCACATGCGCTCTACTCGAGGTATGGTCCCATCAGTCTAGCCACAACGGTCACGGATGCATGTGATAAAAGATGCAGGAAAATATAGAAAGACCATAAAAAGAAACGCCATGGTAGCTAGGGCGTTAGAAAATCGCGAGATGGAAAAGGGTTGAAAACACTGGCATTCGTAGCCCGAAAAACGTATAAAGTAACGAAGCAATAAATGAAGCAACGGCAAAATTTTCAAAAAGCAAAATCTTGAAGATCGAAAAAAGTAATCACGCTCCCCATATGAGTATAAAAGACGGTGTGGTGAGATGTAAATCATCAAAAGCATGTTAAAGCAAACAAACGCTCAGGCAAAGAAACCTCAAAACCCAGAAAAAAAACAAAACACCAACACGTCCAAAACACAATGCCTGCTCCATCATCCGTCTTCTTCGTCGAAGGTGCCAACCTAGGCAGAAGAAACCGTCTGGTCTACAACATGATCAACGAGCGTCCTGAGGAATTACCAAACGAGCTCGGCAGAATGCCCCGTCTGGTCTTCGTCGACGAACTCTACTCATCCAGATTCTTCGTCACTCCCATGGAAGAGACGTTCTTCCTAGAGGACCATGGCACCCTGAGGACCTCCTTCTACGGATCGGCCAACTCCGTCATGTTTTTCATCTCTGAAAGACTTCAGGAGTTCAACCTAGAGTCCACTTGCCATTCCCTGGAGCAAGGTACCTACTACCAGCTCTTGATGACGACTTAAAGCATGCCCAAAGTAACTCGTCTACCTCCAACTTGGCCAAAGGCCCAACTACTGGTGTGGAACTGGAGAGGAGTCGCTAGGCGTTCCCAGGAGTTCTCGCGTACCCAGAGGGACCTGAAGAACCAATACAAGCCAAACATGGTTCTTCTCACGGAGACCCAGTGGCAGCCTGAAGACGATCACGGTCTCATCCCACTTCGGTTCCCTCAAGCAAACCGGTTCGAGCTCCCTGGCCAGAACAACGCGGGCGGCATGTGGTTCTCGTGGAGCGACAAGATCACGGTCAACATCAACAATGTCCCCAACACCTTCAGGGTCAACGTCGTTCCAAGGCGATGAATGTATTATTTTTATAAAATATCAATGTATTATTTATCTCTGTAATGAAATTATTAGTATTATTAATAATATTTATATTTCCGCTTATTTATGGCATCATTTACCTCATATGTGAATGTTATGCGACAGCTGGCGTCCCTTGACTGGATCCATAATGCACTAACTAAAATGATATAAAATAATACACAAATGGAGCGAACTGTGCAAACAAGAACAACAAACACACAAAGACTTCCCAACAAGACCTAACGCCCGCTCCGCTACCAAAATGAAACGCCCCGACCCGTATTTACCGTACACAGTAACCACGTGCCGGAACTGTGACGACCCAATCAAACAAAGCCCAGCATACAGTGTATACAACAGAAACTCGGGCACAACAACCCAAAATAAAGCAACAATAATATCATAACCGGCCCAATGGCCCAACGATAGTAAAACAATGCACAGCGGAAGACTTAATAACTCACAAAGACACTGTATGCGACACTGATGCAAACTATGGATCCGAGTCCTGTCCAAGGGATAACGCCGCAGCCTGTCTGGATGCACCAACCCTGTACCACAAATAACTCATCCTACGGGATGAAAGCCCGCAGGTGAGGGGTGAGTCCGAAGTGCTCACAACCATGGATAGACGATCAATATGCAACACTAAAATTACTTAAGGTCGAAAACAGGCAAAAACCGCCAAAATGTACTAAACCAAAAGACACGACCCAAAACTGGTCCAAGACCAGAAAGACTTAAACAAAATCCAATTTCCAATTTTATCTTTCCGGGCTCCGTCACGGATAAGCTAGGGGTCAGACCTAGTTATCAACATATTTCGGGTGCCAGACCAAATCCAAGAGAGCCCAGGGATCGACATCCCAAAAATAAGAACCCAGGGATAGACATCCCAAATATAATCACGGGATAGACATCCCAAGCATAGACATGCTTATCACAAGTAACCTAGGTCATGGCCACCACAAAACAGTCTCGAACCATCGAGTCGTACCTCTACTTACCACGTGACAATTATATTATCATCATCCAAAACCAAATCACAGGGATCAACATCCCTATCCAAAACCGAGGATCGACATCCTTATCACAAATTATTAATTAATCCATTATCCTTATGGCCAAGACACGAAAATAAATATCCAAAACTCAATGCAGGGGGATAAACATCCCAAAACCAAATCAAGATACTGGGATAAACATCCCGACAACAAACACAACAATTGCAACAAACAACAGTGCAACAACCATCAAACACAACAACCGAGTAATATAGGCACATATTGAAGGAAATCCATCCTCACCTTGGCCGATTACTCAACTCCGGAGACAACGTCCGGTCCCAAGCCGACTCCTCGGGAAACTGCCCGATATCCAAACCTATACAGCAAAACAACATGTTCACATAAATGCACATAATCGGTATACTATGATGCTAATACTGCGAATAACCCATCCCGGTTACATATCTTTTATTATTTCCATTTACTGAAAATATTATACCGTACATATATCCGAATATAATTTCGGTACCATACTTTAATTAAAATTCTCCTTTAAAAATATTTTCATAAATTAATTATACTTTTCCCAAAATATAATCACCATAATTTTTTTGGAAAAGATAACATATGTATATATATATTTTCCAAAATATTTTTTATAAAACTATTTACCATAATATAATTACCAAATATTATTATTTATCAAAAATATATATATATTAATCATATGCTTTATATGTTATTTTCTAGAAATATATATTCATAAAAACTGATTTCTGAAAATAAATACAAATTATTAAATAGGTACTTTTATTTTCTAAAAACAAAATACATTTCCAAAACAATAATAATTTCTACATAATTATCAATTTTCTAAAATAATAATTATGTATTCTATATATATTTTTACAAAGGTAGTTATCATAATAATCTAGAAAAAATAATAGCATATTTATAAATTTTCCGAAAATTTAATCTCTTGGTATATATATATTCTTCCAAATAATCATAATACTATTTTTCAAAACAAAACAAAATATAACTATCATTAATTTTTCAAAATCAAGTATATATATGTATTTTTTCCCCAAAAGCATAATTAAAACTAACTATATTTTCAAAATATAAATATACATTTTTTTTCAAATTAAAACCAAGCTTATATGAATATATATATATATATATATATATATATATATATATATATATATGTACATACATATATTATTATTATTTTTTTTTACTGGTTGGAACAGGTCGCGACCCAGACCAGAAGAACGGGTCACCCGGCCTCACCTTCGGGTTGCAGCGGCGCAACGGTGAGAGGAGGAAGGCGAGCGCAGCTACGGCGACACTGGGACGACGCTGGGACGGCGGAAAGAAAGGCGCAGCGGCACTGGAGCAGGGACAGGCGTGGAGGAAGACGGATCTGCGGGTTCTCCGCCGGGTCAACGCCTCTAGCAGGAGCGTCCGACGGCGGAAACGAGCGGGGGAGGCGGGGTTGAGGTCGCGTCGGTGAGGGGAAGGGGCTGGTGGTGGCGGTGAAGCTCTGGTCGGCGCCGATCGCTACCACGTGAACAGTGGCAGGGAGGAGGTAACGAACTGTTCACCTCTTCCGGTTTCTTTTTTTTTTCTTTTTTTCTCCTTTTTTTCTATTTCCTTTTCTTTTCTGATTTCTTTCTTTTTCTTTCTATTTTTTTCATTTTTTTCTATTTTCCGTTTCCTTTTTTTCTTGTATTTTTTTCCTTCTTTTTTTTTCCTCCCTCTCTGTTTTCTTCTATTTTTCGGTTTTTTTTCTTTTTTTCTTTTTTTTTTTCTTTTCTTCTCTTTTTTTTCCTTTTCCTCTCCTTGTTTTTTCCTCTCTTTTTCTTTTTTCTTCTCCTCTTCCTCTCTTCTCCTGGTTTCTTCTTCTTTTATAACTGTGAAATCACTATGCAACATGTGACGATCAATAATGCAGCTTGTCTGCATTATGGAGCGAGTCCGATCCGGACCAGAAAATAACTGATACACCCACTTAGCTATTTTTCGGTGTGATTTTTCTGAGGATTCCGAAACCCGAAAAATACCAACTTAGGTCCGAAAAATCCACAGAAAAATCACGAGCGCGGGAAAACCCTCGGTTACAAAAAACGAAGCTCGATTTACCTTGAATTAATTACCCAAGATTAATTCTACAGTAAATCACGGTAAAAAGACTTTTACAGTCCCGGTAAAAATCCAAATTTTTACCCGGGCTGTTACAGAATCCGATTAGTAGACGTTACCTGTTAGTTGAGGCTACTCTCAATTGCTGTAGATTGGTTTGGTTCCCCCCTTAGAATTAAGGGTTTTCTTTTTCTCTATTTATATCTCTCTTAAGTCGTCCAACTAGAGAAGCCTTGATGATAACCAAAACTTTGAACTTCTAACCGCCTTATACATACACCGTTATTAATTTGTTTTTCCAAAACTTTTGAACTTCTAACCGCCTGATACACCCTTATTAATTTGTTTTTCCAAAACTTTGAACTTCTACCTACCTCATACACCATTATTAATTAGTTTTTGGGGCCTACTATTGTACTTTGTAAAATCAAAGGTACCAAAACCCTGATGATGTGGATCAACATAATTAAAACAAGTGGATAAAATAATATTAATTACAGTTTAGTCTAAAATTAATAAAAAAATTATATATTGGCCTTATATTCTTTTCTTTTTTAGTATTATGCACATATCTTATATAATTGGCAAGCTAGAGCTACTATTATGAAATCTTGACATCATACCACTTGAGTTATACTTGCAGTTCTCCAAAAGAGCCTTAATTGAATGATATCTTGAAGGCTAGAGTATTGAGCTTAATTGTACATCTTCTTGACTTGGTCATTGAAGATTCATTGCTGCGAGATCAGAAGCACCTTAGTGGGAACTTGGGATTAGTGAGCTAAGGTGGGATTTAACAAACCGGGGAGGTTTGTGGTGAGTGATAGGTTTGAGCTTAGCCTAGGGAAAAGCTTGTAAAAGGTTGTGGTCGAATCCGAAAAAGCCAAGATATAGTGAAGGTTAGAAATCTCAAGGTGGACTCCCTGAGTAGTGGATGTAGTCCTTAGTGGCGAACCACTCTAAATCGCTTTGCATATTTTTCTAACCTTACTAACTTAATTGTGCATTAGTGTGTGTTTTAGTGTTCTTAATCTGCAGAATCTGGTTTAAGAAGGATTCAGCATCATTAGTGCCAAATTAGGATTTAATCGAAAAAGGGGCTAATTCACCCCCCTCTTAGCCATTTTGGGCCTACAATACTAACAATATTTATAAGACTATGGAATTAATTTTTCTATAATTATTTATCTTTTTATATTACATATTTAAACTACTTATAAAATAATTTGATTAAATTATTCCGTTGCTCTTAGAATTTTTAAAATTTTCAGTGAAATAGTGAAAATTTTGGAACAGAATATTCTATATCTTTTAAGCTTTTTCAAAATTTTTAACTAAATACTAAAAATATTCATCCACATATGGAATGAATTATTCAGTACAACTTCAAATTTACAAAAAAAAATTAATAAAATATAGAAAATATTTATTAAATTATGAATTGTTAACTTTTTAAAAATGACGTAAAACAATTTCAGCATAATCCACACTCCAAAATAGCAATTTCACAATATTATCTAGTCTTTATTGTAATTCTTAAAAATATTGGGTGATTTAGTAATTATTAAAGTTAAGGGGCTATTCTATATAATTATGAAAATATTAAAATAATAGTTTATGCCAAAAAAATTTTATTGGTCCATGTCAGCCTGGGTTTTGGTACGCCATACGTAGGCCAAGGTGCCGTAGAATTTCCCTTAGTTTTTCCATACAGGAATCCCAAAAAAATAGGTGGGCTTCGACCGCTGCATAGAATAATACTTGCTTTGAGGATTTTTCTACAATGCTCCATCCAATTTTGTGGATATGATACTAAATGCATTTATCACCATTAGAAATACTATCCTAAACACTAATTAAAGAAATCTACATAGTTATTATTTTTCCTACCTTCGAGGTCAATCTCTTCAACTTTAAAGGTCACCTACTAATTTACTTAACGAGCAATACTAGCAACACACCCTCTAACACTCAATTTTCAACACATCCATTCTTATTTATCCACCTAGCACACACTTCCCAATATTGTACCTGTAACCTGACATATATAAGTGCGATAGTGTTGCTTAAATTTTTTTATTACTCACCCTTTGTTAGATTAATGATTTAATTTTTTTCTTTAGATATACTTGAAAAAAAAAGACCTAATAGATATGTGTACAAAAAAATAAAAAAATATTCAAAATACTTACCTTAGTGTGCTTTGGACTCAAACTCTTCTACTGTGGATGCAATTGTGACATCTTATCTTATCATTTATTATAATTTTATTTTATTTCCAGTATCAATCTCTTTTTTTTCCAAGTGGTAGAGAGTTTTGTTTGGAGACAATCTGTTCTGGATTCCCAAAATAGAAAAAAGAAAAAAATAAAGAAAAAAATATAAAACTTGTTAAAAAATCTTAAAGACAAAATATGTTAACGGAATAACCCGTAAACAAGTAACATATTGGGAAGTGTGTGCTAGGCGGATAAATAAGAATTGGTGTGTTGAAAAGTGAGTGTTAGAGGGTGTGTTGCTAGCATTCTTCTTTACTTAAATTAACCTAGTGTATTATATACATCATCTAACAAAAGATCAACTTATTTTAGAGGTTGACCTACTAGAATTTGAATTTTTCCAATCGGTAATGTGGAACTTTTATGTTTCTTTTTTTCCGAAACAAGTTTTCAAACAAAACGGTGTTTGATGGGGGGCCATGGATAGTAATAAAAGAGAAAAAGAAACAGGATTAGGAGATTGATCTAAAACTTCTATTTAATCTTCCTATAAGCTTTGATATCACGTATGTAGTACACAATTTTAGTTATTTATCATTACAGAACAATTTAATCTAAAATTTTTCATTCTTAAAATGCAATAAACAACGATCTTAAACTTTCTTGAAACAATAAATATCTCTATTAATATTATTTTTTATTCTATCCCGGAACAATATTTCTATTAATATGATTTTTTATTCTATCCCAAAATGGATATCGCTGTTAGCTCCCAAAAGAAAAAAGCAAAACAAAGTGGAAAAAAGAAAACAAATACAATGCAAAACAAGAAAACAAAGTGGAAAAAAGAAAAAAGCAAAATAAAACAAAACAAAATGATTAGAGGTCATTTAAGGGACATAAAATGCATACCTACCCACCAAAACCTAAGGGTCTGTTTGGAAATCAGTTTTCAGAACTGGTTTTCAGTTTTCATGATTTTTTAAAAACTAAAAAGTTATTTGGATGGATAAAACCTGATAGTTTTGGGGGGAAGAGTTGTGAGAAAAGAGTTGTTTAAAAACCAAAAACTGAAAAGTGTAAAAAGGTATTTCTTTGATTTTCAAAGAAGAGGCGGTGACATTTTTGTTATTTTTAGAAACCATTTCATTAATGGCAATCTCGTAAATAATATTATAATGACATAAATACACTTTTCCTTTTTTTTTCCTTCCTCCTCCTTGGTTTGTCCGCCCCATCTTCAGCCACCTGCAACTCTTACCACCAACCATCCTTGCCTTGCTTTACCAAAGCCATGCAGCCCAATGAAGTTCTGGCCAAAGGCAAGCAGTGAGCCCGATTCTCCACCTGCAGCTGTGCGCTGCCCTGTGATCCACCATCTGTAAGTCATCGTTGGACACCACCTACGAAGAAGATGAAGTCGTCGCCATCCCAGATCCATCTTCTCCGGTCAATCCCAAGCCGAGCCTCCTCATAGAGAGGCGTGCTTCGCCACCCGCCGCCCAATGCCAGCCACTCAACACCACCAACTCCGGCAAATCATGTTTACCCCTTTGAAAATTGCAACTCTCTTGGAGGAGCAAGACACCCACGCTGTACATCTACCAAGTTTTTAATTGTTTTTTAATTTATTTCCAGTCAAATAAATTTTTATTTTAAAAACTTTTTAGAACTGTTTCTAAGTGTAAAATATTCCAAACGGGTTTTCAATTTTTAAACACTACTAAAATAGTTTTCTATTCTTACTTTTCAAAAGAATTCTCAAAGAATTAAAAACCTAAAACACTCCCAAACACCTAAAACTCTCTAAGAGGAAACGCCCCCTAAAAATCTAAAAGAAAAGTGAAGGTAAAAGGAAAGTGAAGAAGGTGAGTGCGAAGGAAGGCGAAGAATGGCTGCGAAGAGAAAGTGCAAGATATTCCAAGTGGAAGTCAATGGGCCCTGGAAAAAGCGAAGACTATGCAAGGTATGCCATCCAAAAAAGGCAAAATGCAAGAGAACTCGAAGAGTGCCGCAATGAGAGAAGGGTACACGCCGCCGCTTTTCTTTTTTTATATAAAAACA
This sequence comes from Turnera subulata, assembly GCA_028386065.3. Lineage (NCBI taxonomy): Eukaryota > Viridiplantae > Streptophyta > Magnoliopsida > Malpighiales > Passifloraceae > Turnera > Turnera subulata. The sequence continues at coordinate 2,455 of JAKUCV010001789.1, read as the reverse complement.
CACACTGCATTTAATCGTTCATCTTGCATTTAATCGTATTTTACGGTTCAGGGTTCTAATCGATGTTACTAAACCTTTATTGTCTGGCTTTATGTGCAAGCTCTGGGTCTCAAGCATGGATTCCTTTTATTTATGAAAAAATGGCAGATTTATGTTATAACTGTGGTATGTTGGATCATCGGCAAAAATCATGCAAGCTTCCCCCTCTGCCTCCATGCCGCCTTTTCACTCTTAGTCGTTATGGTTTATGGATGAAGGCCGAAATTGGTTATGCTAAGTGGTTTCTATCCCAGCACGATTGGGAAAATCGCAGTCATCGGCCGCCGTTGGTTCTGAGTGAGAGTGGCTTTGAGCCACATCTGTTGGATATTCACGCACCGGGTTCGGGGAGTGGAAGTACCTCTTCTCTTGCTAATTCTAAGGCGGCGGCAATTGATGATGAACCAAGACTTCCTTATGTTTCGACCAATCAGAAGCCGCCCTCTACTGAGCACTTTTCAGAGGATCCAACCATCGTGTCTGCTGATTTAGGGAATAAATCTGACTCGCTTGTGCCACTTCATGCTATGTCTTTTGACTCACCTGAGTTAGCTGCCAAAATCCTAGCAGACTATAATCATTTTGGGGAAGCCATGCAGCAAGCCTTACACCCGTCAACCCATCAATCCATTGTTGCTTCCACCTCATATCTTTATCCGCCTATGGCAGGCAGTTCTCTACTTTCATCCATGACACCTGTCAATTCTCGTCCCAAGCCATACATTGGTGTTAAAAGGTATCAAATTATGAATTTTCAACCTCCAGTGTCTAACCAAGTTTACCCCTTCTCTCCCTAATTAGCCCAATTCTGAGCCCAGTTCGGTCATTGAATACTCTATGGCTTATGCTCAACCCAATGAACCCGCAGGGCCTGGTACTCCTTATTTTCGGGTTATTCAGCAGGGATGCAATCTCTTTGTCATGGGCTGACCCTTTATTCCCTCCCAACTTGCTTCTAAGTTCAAACACTTTAGGCCCTATATGTCTCATCAGCCTGTATCTATTTCTGCATCAACATCAGTTGCCACAGGGTCCTCTTTCTCTTCTCCGATGATGACTTAGTCGGTGGACTCAGCCAGTCAAAGTATTGTCCCTTTTAGCTCGGCACTAGTACAGGATGTCACTTTGAAACTTCAAACCTGCCACCTGTCCTCTCCTAGTAGTCATGACGAGCCTCCATCCTCCTTGATTATTAGTATTAAGGAGCTTGGGGTGGGAACGCTTTCATCTTTGGATTCTTCTTGTCCGGCGGAGACTACTAAGTAGTCCCGCCAGCACCAATGGATCTTCTAAGTTGGAACCGTCGAGGGATCAGGAACCCTCGTGCAGTTCGGTGACTGTATTCAACGCGCTCATCCCGAAATTTTGTTTCTCTTGAAAACTAGGGCTTCTCAATCTCGTATAAATGGTGTACAACATACCCTGGGTTTTCTTAATGGTATTGTTGTTCGTAGTCGTGGACATAGTGGGGGTCTGGCCCTATTATGGAAGGAAGGTGTTGATATAGTTCTTTCTACATACTCTGATCATCATATCAATGTGATTGTGCGATCTAATACTGGAAAATTTTGGCGTCTGACTGGTGTATATGGCCATCCAAAAGTCGAGCTTAGACAACAAGTTTGGGATTTGTTAAAACATTTAAAGTACAGTTTTGATCTCCCATGTCTCTATTTCGAAGATTTTAATGAGATTGTCAGCAGCTCGGAGAAACTGGGATGGAAGGATAGACCTGAGGCTCAACTAGAGGGTTTTAAAGCTGCACTGGATTATTGTGAACTTCGGGATATGGGGTGGCATGGTCCTAAATTTACATAGTGTAATAACCGTGATGGCAACTTTTATGTTAAAGAGAGACTTGATAGGGCAGTGGCCAGCCTATCATGGCTGTCTTCGTTTCTTTTTGCCTCTCTAAATATCTTGTCTCCATCCTCCTCAGACCACCTTCCACTTTGGGTTTCTCTTTTGGGTACGAACCCGACCCAGCCAAGAGGTCTCTCACGCCGCCCTTTTTAATTTGAACACATATGGACCCATCACCCGCAGTGTAAGGAGGAGGTGGCTATGGCTTGGCAATCTTCTCCCCCGACCCGTACCTTATCTGATGTTGCTGTTAAAATTCAACATACTTCGTTGCGTTTACGCAAATGGAACCATCTTGTCTTTTGCCATGTTCAGAGTACTCTACGTACCTTATCTAATCAGATTGCTGCTCTCTGTTAAAGTTGATCAGTTGTCTTGATTATTAAAGGATTATTGAGCTGGTTCTTGTCTGAAAAAGAGGAAAGAGTGCAAGTAGTGTTTCAGCATGCTGTCTTTAGTGCACTGTCTTTAATGCTTGTGTCTTTAATGTTATATTTAATTTTAAAATAAGAGTCAGGATTAGCTTTGGAGAATGTAGTATTAGCATGCTTAA
>JAKUCV010001787.1:6672-19439 GCA_028386065.3 Turnera subulata | reverse complement strand
AAGAGAGCGTCAAGCCTGGTTTTTCATGTGAGTAGCAGTCTAGCAGCATAAATTTGCAACAAGCGGGTAGTAATTCTTCCCTATTGTGTTGTGTTGTATCCTTGCAAGTTAAAGTCTTACTTTAGTAGAATTGCGGTGAGTGTATATATATGTAAAGTTAATTCCAGTTATATGTTAACCATAAATTTGCCTAAAAACTAGGGCATAATTGGATGGGAGATTTTCTCAAGGTTTTGGGAAAATTTCTGGGAATCATGTAATGACATTTTTTTTTTGTATTGACAATGAATTCTATCCCTCTCATCTTGTCTTGACTCTCAATTCATAATATGCATCTACTTGTGGCAAAACAATGCTTCAGAAATGTTATTTTGATTATTCATTCATGGTGTAGACCCCAGATTTAACTAGTCTAAGTCATCTTTCACCATGGCAGTATAGGGCTCTTAGTAAGATACTATATAACTGGAATCTGCGTAGACATGCCAAGTGAACTGCTTTAAGATTTTATTTGTTTATTCATTTATTTGTCAGCTACACGGCTAAACAAACTTTTTATGTTTTTCTTCTGGTGGTCATAGAATAAGGTGCTCACTAATCAAATTGAGACTTCCAAGAAAAAGGTAATTCTTGTGACCTTCTTACACAACTGTATCTGTATTATTTTGGGATGATTCATGCATGGAGACATTCTCTTCTCAATTATCTTGTTTCAGCTAAAAAGTGCGGAGGAAATACACGGAAATCTTGTATTTCAACTAGTAAGCCTCCCGTATGCCTTGAATCTTCCTCCTTTTGGATCTGTAACTTAGAAAGCGAAACTCATAAAGTATTTTCTTTTTTCCCTAAAAAAATTGAAGGAAGCAAGAAGTGAAGATCCACACTTTGGCTTAGATGACAATGGAGGAGAGTACGACATTGTAATTGGATTTCAAAATGGAGGCCCCCGTATCTATGCTTTCTGACAAGCTACCCCAATTGCTTGAGTGGCATTTCTGGTGGAATGTGCATCTGCTATTCTTAGCAGTTGTCTATGTATCATTAGGATATTGGTAATGATGCCTACAGAATGTCTACATATCCTATGTGTGCTTTATTTGTTTCGAATGTTTGGTATTGTCTACTTATTTAGCTTCTACTTTCGTAAGGAATTTGCACTTGCAGTAATGAATTTGTGATTTGTTAGTTGTTAATCTTGATCAGAATTGCTTGAAATTATATTGCTGTACACTTTGTTGTCTGTTTAGCATAAAAAATCAAGGATTTTAGACTTTCAATAGTTATTTCTAAACCAATGTCTATTTCCCCATCTTTCTCTCCCACTCCCTCCCTTCTAATTACTTTCAGCCAAAAAACGATTCCCTTCGATTCCAATCTTAATTTTTGATCCATGGAATAACACAAAATCCCATCCTTACTTTGTTTCCTACAAGTGCGCAAGTGCAAACCTAAACAAATCAAACACCAAATGGAAAAATATGGAAGGCATATCTTTCTTTTCATTTTTCAGGCTGCTTTTTGGCATTGTGTTACTCTCGTACTTTTTAGTAAGGATAAAGGACATGTAATCTCGATGAAAGAGCTTACTTTTCTTTCCAGAAATGAAAAAGCTGTTCACAAATATACTCTTACATATATGTGTTAATAGGAAAACCAACAAACAAACTATGTAACGCGCAATGGAGGCATTTTGGAAAGGACACATGCTTTCCATTTCCTTCTCCAGCACATGGCGGCATTTTTTGCAAATGGCAATTGTCGATGGTGGCGTCCGTGAAAGCATGTCTGCCCTCTCCATTTCAATTAAGTTCTTTTGATTAATTCTTGTTCGTGTATCCAATTTAAATTACGTCCACCAAACGCCAAGTACATCTTAATCATTCACTAACTCTATTTCTTTAAAGGACAACTACATAAAATATTTAACCTAATTCATAATTGCCATTTGGTTAAGAGAATGTTTTCACTTTTCAGCACATATTAATAAAAAATGTGTTTTTTTTTCCTTCAAATGTGTAATTTTGTCTGTGCGTTGGTTCCACTGACAAATCAACTTTATTTGATTAGAGCCTCAAAAAGTGGCATATCAATGCTGGAATGGTAGCCGTTGTAGTAAGCAAACTCTGCTAAGGGTAGGTACTTATCCCAACTTCCACTGAACTTAAGTGCACAAGCTCTAAGCATATTCTCCAGTGTCTGTATGGTCCTCTCAGACTGTCCATCTGTCAGAGGATGAAAAGCGGAACTGAAACTCAACTTGGTTCCCAAAGCAGCTTGTAAACTATTCCAGAATCGTGAGGTGAATCTAGGATCTCTGTCTGAGACTATGGACTTTGGAATCCCATGTAGTCTCACAATCTCAGCAACATACTTACCCGCCAATGTGTCCATGGTATCAGTCTGGCAGATAGGAAGAAAATGAGCCGATTTTGTTAATCGGTCAACGATGACCCAAATAGCATCATGCTGCCTCCGAGTCATCGGTAAACCAATCAAAAAATCCATGGTCATCATCTCCCACTTCCACTCCGGTATTGTCAATGATCTCATCTTGCCTGCTGGAGCCTAATGTTCGGCTTTCACCTGCTGGCAAGTAATGCATCTTGCGACATACTCCGCTACGTCCTTCTTCAACCGAGGCCACCAGAAATGACTCTTCAAGTTCCGATACATCTTGGTGCTTCCAGGATGCATTGCATACGGTGTCATATGACCTTCTTCCAGGATCTGACTACGCAGATTACTGATATTGGGTACACATACTCGTTTCCCAATCATTAGTGCTCCATCATCAGCTATACGAAACTTGTCTTCTTTTCCACTCCTTACTCCTTCCTTTAGCTTGACCAGGTCGGGATCTCTATCTTGTAACTCCACTATCCATCCTCTTAGGTTGGACTTGACACTCATGTATGCCAGCAAAGCTCCTGTATCATCCACTGACAAGTCAACTCCCAGCTTCCTTAACTCGATAGGTGAAAACATCGAGTAACTAGTGGAGGCATCATCTGGTTGTCTCCGGCTCAAAGTATCAGCTACCACATTAGCCTTTCCTAGGTGATACTCGATAGTGCAATCATAATCATTAAGCAACTCAACCCAACATCTTTGTCGCAGGTTAAGCTCCTTCTGAGTCATGATGTACTTGAGGCTTTTGTGGTCGGTGAAGATTCGGCACTTCTCTCCAAATAAGTAGTGTCTCTAAATCTTCAGAGCCAAAATCACAGCTGCCATCTCAAGATCATGAGTCGGGTAGTTCTTCTCATGAGTCCTTAGCTGTCTAGAGGCATAGGCAATCACTCGTCCTTCTTGCATCAGCACGGCTCTTAAACCAAGACCTGATGCGTCACAAAGCAGCACGTACTCAACTCCTGACTTCGGCACTGTTAGCACTGGTGCCGAGGTCAGCTTCTTCTTAAGTTTCTCAAAACTCCGTTGGCACTCCGAGATCCAAACAAAAGCTTGTTCTTTCCTCAATAGCTTAGTCATGGGACTGGCTAATAAGGAAAAACCTTCTATGAACCTCCGATAATATCCTGCAAGGCCAAGAAAACTCCTAACTTCGGACACATTCTTAGGAGGCTCCCACTCCAACACAGCCTTAACTTTGGCAGGATCAACCTTTATTCCATCCCCGCCTACTACATGTCCGAGGAAGGAAACTTCTCCAAGCCAAAATTCACACTTGCTGAATTTGGCATACAGCTGCTTCTCCCTTAACCTTTGAAGCACTATCCTCAAATGTTCTTCGTGCTCTTCCTTGCCCTTGGAGTAGATGAGGATATCGTCGATGAAGACCACAACGAACTTATCCAAGAACTCATTCAGTACCAAGTGCATCAAGCACATGAATACTGCCGGTGCATTGGTCAAACCGAAAGGTACCACAGTGAATTCGTAGTGGCCATACCGTGTGCGAAAAGCTGTCTTCGGTATGTCCTTCTCCGAAATTTTGATCTGGTGATAGCCCGATCGGAGATCAATCTTTGAAAACACCGTTGCTCCTTGAAGCTGATCGAAAAGATCATCAATCCTCGGTAACGGGTACTTGTTCTTGATTGTCACCTTGTTGATCTGGCGATAGTCTACACACATATGCAGACTGCCATCCTTCTTCTTCACGAACAAGACTGGTGCACCCCATGGTGAGGTACTAGGTCTGATGAAACCTTTCTCCAATAGTTCGTCTAGCTGCTTCTTCTACTCCTGAAGCCCTGTTGGTGCCATCCTGTACGGTGCCATCGAGATAGGTGTAACTCCAGGTACGAGCTCGATGGTGTACTCAACCTCTCTGTCGGGTGGCAAACCTGGTAGATCATCTGGAAAAACATCAACAAACTCCCTCACAACTAATACATCCTCCGAGGTAGGGTCTTGTGTCTCTCCGCTTGGAATGTGGGTCAGCAAAGCATCTAGACCATGTTGCTTCATTCTGTAGCCCTGGGTAGCAGAGATCCTACATGTGGTTGTAGTTCTCCCCACTCCGGACAAAACAATCGATCGATCTTCGGCGGATGTCAACCTCACTTGCTTAGCTCGGCAATCCACCAAAGCTTGATACTTCGACAACCAATCTATGCCTAGGATTATATCAAACCCTCCCATGTTCATGACAATGAGTCGAGCAGGAAAGGTTTCGTTCTCGAACACTAGCGGCATATCCTTACAAACTCTATCTAGCCTCACTATGATGCCTGCGGGTAATCTAACCCTCATCGGTTTTTCTAAGGATACATCTTCACAGTTATGTTGCATAGCATAGGTTTGAGCTATAAAGGAATGTGTAGCTCCAGGATCAATTAATGTGAATGCAACACTACCATGTACTGTAAAGATACCTGCTATAACTTGAGCAGCATCAGGGTCCTCTTCTGCAGTGATGACAAAAGCTCTAGGAACTGCTGTGCTTTGGTTAGCTCCAGATTGGGTCCTTGCGGAAGGATTCCCATGACCACGACCTTGTCCTTGAGCTCTAGATCCACTTGGCACGCTAGCCATAGAGGCCTGAACTGTTGGTGCCGGTGCAGAGTTACTGACTCTCCTAAGCTTTGGGCATGCATAATGGTAATGTCCCAACTCATTGCACTCGAAGCATCTGACCGATGTTATGGGACGTCGGAAGCGGTTATCTCCAGAACTAGTCACTCTAGGTCCACTCCATCCTCCACTTGAAGCTCCGCGGTTGTTAGTCCAACCACGTCCATAGGTCGTCGACTGGTACTGTCCTCGTCCAGCTACAAGTGCACTAGTGGCAGGTGTATATGGCTTCTTGTTCTAACTGGGAGGTACTTGTGGTGAAGTTCTCTTTCGGCGGTACTCCTGTTGATCACGCCATGTAACTTCAGCCTTCTGAGCATCCCTCACCATGTTCTGATATCCAGTATAATCCTTGCATCCCATGATAGCTCGGATGTCAGGATGTAGACCTCTCCAGAAGCGTTGGCATCTGGCTTTGGTGGTTGCCACCAGATCTCCAACATACAGGGACAGACGGTCAAACTTCTTCTCGTACTCTGTCACGGTCATACCATCCTGGCGCAATTCCAGGAATTCGTGCTGCATGCGCTCCTGAAATTCTTTAGTAATGAACTTGTCCTTGAATATGGCCGTGAACTCAGCCCATGGCATCACTACTGATTTCGGCAGGTCTCTTGTGGTAGATTCCTACCATGTTGTTGCTTCCTCACGGAAAAGAGAAGCGGCATAGTTCGCCCACTGGTCAGTTGTGCACTTGATCTTAAGCATGACCCTTGCGATCTAACGTAACCACTCGTCCGCCTCACGAGGGTCGGTCGCTCTTGAGAATGGCTCAGCTCCAAGCTCAGATAGCTTGGTAAAAACAGGGTCTTCGACTGGTCCCCCAACTGTCTGTCGATGTAGGATCTTGGTCATCATGTGCATCATCTGTAGGGACATCTGGTATGGCATACCCGGTACCCCATCGTAGACATGTGGTTCTTCCACGTAGGCATGTGGTTAACTGATTGACACTTGGTCCTCTTCCAAGTGCTGTTGGGCGGCATGCTGGTGTCCCTCAGCCGGATCCATCTCGTCCTACCTATATGAAGATGTATGCATGAGTATCATATTTATAACATGTGGAGCAGGTCATGCACAAACAATCAAACAACAACCAAGGACCTACAGCCTGCTCCGCTACCAAAATGAAACGCCCCGATCTGTATTTACCGTTATACACAGCAAACACGTGGGACCACATACTATTACAGTATCCACAGAAGTAAATATCACAACCAACAGTATAATATAATAACAGTATATAATACATCAACAGTACTTGTCCCGGCACGGGAACATTATTACAACAAGCATCAGAACTGGGTAGTAAAATACAAGCAGCGGAAGTCTTAATACAACATAACAACAGCAATGAAAATGATGCAACGCAGGATGGATCCGGGCCTGACAGAGGGTGCGCCACAGCTTGCCTCGAACGTACCTGAGCTACGCACAATTAAACTACGCGACCAAGTCACGCAGGCGAGGGGTGAGTCCGAAGTGCTCACCGGGTAAAATCCATAAGCAAATATACATATACAAGCACCGATAATAATCAAGTCACATCAACAGCAAATAATTAAGGTTCTTACGAATCCCAAATAACACACTCTGTGATTCTAGACACGCTATACCAATTTTATTATCAGGGCCCCTATCACTAGTTAAATGATGGCCGTCGTCTGGTAGTCAAGCTAGCTAGCCCGTGGACCCCGCCCTGGTACCTCCACGTATAACTGGCACTGACAGGGAGCAGACGGCCCCAAGCACACTCTCCCCCAGCGCCTAAAATAAAAATTGGTACAGATAGGGAGCAGACCCCAAGCACACTCTCCCCCAGCACCATAAAAATAAAGACTACCATCTGACTGTTCCAACATTTAACTGTGACTTACAAGATGTCTAAGTGTTTCCAGTTTATTATTTCTTTACCCTCATCTAGTTACTTAATTTCTATTATCCTCCATTATCTCATCATCCCGAGCAGGCTCACAGCCTCTCCGCTCGTCTGGATAATACAAGCTTATTTCAACTGTTTATCCCATACTAGTATCCCCGGTACTCTACTCACACAATTTTCACAGTCAACAATAACAGTAATATCCTACTAATACCAACATTTCTAACATTATCAATAACATCAACAGTAGCATCAATTCAGCAACATCAACGGCAAAAAATATCAATTAAATTCATCTCACAACAACTATTCACAGCCACAAAGAATTATTCAAGCATATAACACACATAATAAACAAACAACAACTTGGTACTACGGGCAGTATATAAATATTTACTTATCCTCACCTTAGCCGATTTTCCTATTCCTGATAGTCCTCGAAATGTTCCGGCTCAGGCTCCTCAGGGTACTGCTCGTTATCAACTCCTATATCAAACAATAATTTATGCACACATAAGATGATATGCAAATGCTCGACTATTACTGTAAGCCATAAAATAAATAATGTGCCTACTCGGTACTCCCCCGGGTTATTCCCATTATCATCATAATTCACCATTTATTATCAAGTGTCAAAATAATACTATACTTATACCCTGTTATTATTCCGGTACGTATTTACTTTGATAATACCCTTTCCATTTTTATTTTCCTTAAGTATGTACTTTCCAAAATATTTGATAAAAATAATTATTACTTGAAACGCCCCGACCCGTATTTACCGTACACAGAAAACACGTGCCGGAACTGTGATGACCCAACCAAACAAACCCAGCCTACAGTGAATAAAACATAAACCCTGGCTCAACAGCCCAAAAATATTAACAACAATATGGCCTTACGGCCCAACATCAATAACATCATAACTGGCCCAACGGCCCAACAACAATAATAATCAGCATAGCGGAAGACTTATCAATATGCACAGCGGAAGACTTATGACTCACATGACAACATATGCAAAGCCCAATGCAACTAATGGATCCGAGTCCTGTCCAAGGGATGACGCCGCAGCCTGTCTGCAATGCAATATACCTGAACAACAAATAACTCAACCTACGGGATGAAAGCCCGCAGGTGAGGGGTGAGTCCGAAGTGCCCACCGGGTAAACCCATAAGCAAATATACATATACAACACCGTAAATAATCCAAGTCACAACACAACAACTAACCAAGGTTCTCACGAACCTTAAATACACACTGGTGATTCTAGACACGCTATTCCAATTTTATTATCAGGGCCCCTATCACAAGTTAAATGATGGCCGTCGCCTGGTAGTCAAGCTAGCTAGCCCGTGGACCCCGCCCTGGTACCTCCACGTAAAACTGGCACAGACAGGGAGCAGGACCAACCACTAACTCTCCCCCAGCGCCTAAAAATAATAATTGGTACAGACAGGGAGCAGACCCCAAGCACACTCTCCCCCAGCACCATAAATCAGACTACCATCTGGTTGTTCCATCATTTAACTGAGACTCACTAGATGTCTAAGTGTATTCAATTTTATTATTTCCTTTTTCCTCGTCTAGTTACTACATCTCTATCATCCAACCATTATCTCATTATCCCGAGCAGGCTCGCAGCCTCTCCGCTCGTCTGGATAATAACCAATATCAGACTGTCATCACATAAAAGTACCTCCGGTACTCAACTCACACAATTCTACAGTCAACAACAGCAACAATCTCACCTATATCCACAAATCCCAACATCATCAATAATATCAACAACAATAATAATTACAACAACACCAACGACAACAATTATCATCTCAATTCATCACACAACAAGCTATACACAGCCACAAAGTTTCACACCAGCAATTGTCACATATAGCAACCAAACAGCAACTTGATATTACGAGATGTATATAAATATTTACTTAACCTCACCTTAGCCGATTACTCAACTCTGGAAACATCGATCGGTCCAAAGCCGGTTCCACAGGAACTGCTTGATATCATAACCTATACCACAAGACAACATGTACTCACATAAATGCACATAATCGGTATACTATGATGCCCAAACTGCGTAATAACCCATCCCAGTTCTTATTCGATATTATTATCTTTTACCGAAAATAATTTACCGAACGTATTCCCGAATATAACTTCGGTACCATACTTTAATTAAAACTCCCTTAAAAATAATTATAATTTTCCAAAATAATAATCTCCATAATTTTCCCAGAAAATAATAACGTATTTGTAATTTTCAGAAAATATTTATATAGTATTTATCTTTTCCTAAATATACAATAATATTTTCCAACACCAAAATTATAATTACCTTTAATTACAAAGTACATATATATATATAATTTCCATAACCATAATTTCCAGACGAAAATAATGTACATATTAATTTTCCAGAAATTATTTCCAAGGTATATACATATATTTTCCAAATAACAATACTTTTTCCAACATAACTTAATTATTTATCAAAGTAAATATATTTATATTTTAATAAAAATTCTTTCTCTCATTTTTTTTCTTTTTTTTCTGTTTTCTGATTGGCTCTCTTCCATTTCTTCTATTTTTCTGTTTTTTTCTAATTTTTTTTTCTTTTTCTCTTTTTTTTTCTTTTTCTCTCTTTTCTCTTTTTTTTCTCTCTTTTCTTTTTCCTCTCCTTTTTCTCTCTTCTCTCTCTTTTTTTTTTCCTTCCTCTCTTCTTCACCTCCTCCGGCTGCCTTCCTCCTTAAATAATAGAAAATTTACTATTTGGCATGTGAATATCAATAATACGATTCGTCCGTATTACGGGCGAATCCGATCCGGACCAGAAAATAACCGATACCTCCTTAGTTATTTTCCGGTGTGATTTTCCGAGAAATTCCGAAACCGAAAAATACCAACTTAGGTTCGAAAAATCCGCGGGAAAATCACGAGCGCGGGAAAACCCTCGGTTTCGAAAAACGACTCCCAATTTACCTTGAATTAATTACCCAAGACTAATTCAACAGTAAATCACGGTAAATAGACTTTTACAGTCCGGTAAAAATCCAAAATTTTTACCCGGACTGTTACAGACTACCCACCTTAAAAAGAATTTCGTCCCCGAAATTCCGTCTTATCCGTGGGTCCTACCACGATAAGATTCTGGCACACTCTGCCAGGTGTCCAAACTCAACATGAGATACCGCTTATACCCTTAAGCGACATCTCATCCGCTTATAAATACCAAACCTCATAGCTGAGACATTCACTCTCAGCCATGGACTCTCCACTTCGTTCTCGAACGACTTCAGACTCCGAGAACAACAGCTACATCGGCGGCACAGCTTTCCCGACAAGCTCCGATGAAGAGCCTCCGAAGAAGCGGTTCAAGACTAACATCATCGGTCTGGAGGAGCACATGGTGGTCTCCCCAAAGCGACGGAAGAAGCGCGCCGGCAAGAAAGCTGAGGACAAGAAAGGCAAGGCGGTAGCTGAAAGCAGCACACCGCAGCAGAAGTTGATGCAGCTGAGCGTCTCCCTGAGGAAGATCAGCTCGGCGGTGGCACAGATTGAACTGGCGTGCATGGAGCTCTTCCCTCACATGGAAAATGTCAAAAAGATTGTAAAAGACCTAGAGAAGAAAGTAGCTCAATAGAGTACGTCTTCTCCTGTTGTAAAACTATTATAAAATCAATAAAATAAGTTTTCCCTTTTTAAATCAAAATCTCTTATGTTACCAAGTCTTATGTTAAATGGAAAAATAAAACATCTCAAGTAAAACAAAAATCAATAATAAGAATGTAAAATCAAATATAAAGAAATTAAAAACAAAACCCGTTTAACAAAATCAAAACAAAAAGAAATTTAAACAAAATATGTTTCATGATCGGTGCTCGTATCGGACGAAAAAAACACCCTCGAACCAAGAAACGTGACACGTACGACTAACGGTGACGTCTGTTAACCTCGTGAAAAAGATACCCGACAACAGGCAAGGCGATGATCACGAGCATGTCCTGTGTCCCTCGAAAGACACGTTACCCACTTGTTCACAATTCCGCATAAGCCAAAAACGTCTGTCGAATCTCGTATCTCTCCACGATGTCCAAACAACTGTAAACGTGTCGCACATGCACTCTACTCGAGATACGGTCCCATCCATCTAGCCTCAACGGTTATGAATGCAAGTGATGAAAGATGCAAGAAAAGATAATAAGATCGTAGAAAGAAAATACAAGGTAGCCAGAGCGAAGAAAATCAAGAGATGGAAAAAGACTGAAAAACTCTGGCACGGTAGTCCGAAAAACGCGTAAAGTATCAAAGCAATAAATGAAAGCAACGGTAAATTCAAAAAGCAAAATCTTGAAAATCTAAAATGGTAATCACGCTCCCCATAAGTGTATAAAAGAAGGAGCGGTGATGTGTAAAACATCAAAAGCATTTTAAAAGCAGACAAAACTCTCAGAAAACAAAACCACAACGCTCCAAAAACAAAATACCCACACGATGCTTGCTCCATCTTCCGTTTTCTTCGTCGAAGGTGCCAACCTTGGCAGGAGAAACCGTCTGGCGTACAGCATGGTCAACGAACGTGCTGAAGAACTACCGAACGAGCTCGGCAGGATGCCACGTCTAGTCTTCGTCGACGAACTCTACTCGTCACAGTCCTTCGTCACTCCAATGGAAGAGGTGTTCTTCCTAGAGGATCGCGGCACTCTGAGGACATCCTACTACGGATCAGCCAACTCTGTGATGTTCTTCATCTCGGATAAGCTTCAAGAGTTCAACTTGGAGTCCACTTGCCAAACTGTGGAGCAAGGCGCTTACTACCAGCTCTCAATGACAGCCCAGAGCATACCCAGAATGACTCGGCTACCTCCAACCTGGCCAAAGGTACGACTGCTGGTGTGGAACTGCAGAGGAGTGGCAAGGCGTGCTCAAGAGTTCTCGCGTACTCTGAGGGACTTGAAGAACCAATACAAACCCAACATGGTTCTTCTGACGGAGACACAATGGCAACCACGGGACGATCACGGTCTGATTCCACTCCGATTCCCTCAAGCTAACCGGTTCGAGATTCCTGGCCAGCGCGACAGAGGCGGCATGTGGCTCTCTTGGAGCGACAGAGTCATGGTCAACGTCAACAGTGACGCAAACAGCTTCCGTGTCAACGTCGTTGCAAACCGTTAAATGTATTTTTCTTTTTATAAATTATCAAAAATCAATGTATTATTTCTCTTTTTATAAATTATCAATGTAATATTTCTATTCGCAATCAATATATTAGTATTTCCCTTTGTATCAAAATATTAGTAATATTAATAATATTTGTATTTTCGCATATTATGGCATCATTACCTCTTATGTGTATGTTCCGCGACAGCTGGCGTCCCTCGACTGGATCCATAATGCACTAACTAAATGATGTAAAATAATAAACAACTGGAGTGAACTATGCAAACAAGACAACAACACACATAGACTACCCGACAAGACCTAACGCCCGCTCCGCTACCAAACTGAAACGCCCCGACCCGTATTTACCATACACAGTAAACACGTGCCGGAACTGTGATGACCCAACCAAACAAACCCAGCCTACAGTGAATAAAACATAAACCCTGGCTCAACAGCCCAAAAATATTAACAACAATATGGCCTTACGGCCCAACATCAATAACATCATAACTGGCCCAACGGCCCAACAACAATAATAATCAGCACAGCGGAAGACTTATCAATATGCACAGCGGAAGACTTATGACTCACATGACAACATATGCAAAGCCCAATGCAACTAATGGATCCGAGTCCTGTCCAAGGGATGACGCCGCAGCCTGTCTG
>JAKUCV010001786.1:0-15671 GCA_028386065.3 Turnera subulata | reverse complement strand
AAGCTTAACACTAGATAGTGAACTCTTCAAGTGAGTCTTGAAGGACTGGATTAGCCACACTAGTAGAGTGTGTGTGAACCAGTATAAAAATCTTTGTGTCCTTCATTCTTTAAATTCCGCATTCAATTCCTGCCTATTTCTTTTTTTATTCGACTTTCGCTATTCACCCCCCCTCTAGCGAAGGGTCATTGTTCTAACATATAATTCGAAAAGAGATATTGAGGGTTGTGCCAGACCCTTTTGCACGAAAAAGAGAACAAATTCGAGACCTTTGTCGAGTCATAATTTTGAGAAAGAAAAAGCATTTTCTGAGTGGATTGAAGAATGAGACAAAACAATGAATAGTGACTGAAGTGGCGGTGCCGGAGGTCATGTCAATCTTCCCGGCGGTCATGGAGGCTTGGCTGCCATCTTGCAGCGGTCATGACGAGTTGTTCGCCGGCTGATGGTGGTCATGTGACCCAGTTTCGACTCCTACTCGGTTTTAGAGTCCAATTCTTGATGAGAGAAGGGTTTAATCGACTTCTAACCTCTATAAAAGGAACCAGAGAACTCTGGGATGTTCATAAATGTTTGAGAGCAGAGGGTTGAGTGCTAGGACACCATGGGTGACAATTTTAATGCTAGAGTGCAAGCTTGGATGAAGAGTATTTCCAAAGCCATTCAATATGATTTCTTGGATCTGAAGAGGCTGTTCAATCTGAGGTTTGTGCAAGTCCAATCGGAGTTGATAAGGGCTGTAGCGACATTTTGGGACAGAGAGAACCACATGTTCCGCTTTGGAAGTGATATGATGGAGCTTTCCCCGACAGTAGAAGAGTTCGACGCCCTCCTTGGAGTGACAACAAGCGACACCAAAGATCAGCTCACCGGGGAGATAAAAAATAGAAAGATTGTTGTTGCGTCGTATGATGCTCCGCATGCAAAGAGTGTATGCGCCTATTTATCAATATCCAAAGATTGGTGGGACGCTCTCTTGATAGACAAAGATTACATCGACTTGGGGCCATTGATCGCTTTATATATCATGTAGACAGAGACGAGACACTTGGAAGCAGCTGGAGAGAGAAGAGGAAACGGGTCCTATCCTTCGTCATGGTGAATGAATTATTGCTGAGGATGCATCATGGCATGGGTCACGTCATTCTTGGAGACTATGTAGAACAACTATACAACGGAAATAGCATTATTCCTCTTGTGGTGGGCGAGATCCTTAATGCGCTAGACACTCTTGTGGACGACTTGAATGGGCCAATTAGCGGTTCTCCATTACTACTAGAAATGTGGCTGTGCGAGCATCTCAAGAATATTGAACGACCAGTATCATTGAAGTATATGTCAGTAGGCTATTCAACAAGGCGTTGACTTCAATCCTTTGCTGAGAGAATGGGTCTCCTGTATGCATCATTTGACTTCCAATGATATAGTGTGGCATTGCGACTGGCTGAAGGTTATGCGCATGGCGAGAGACACATTTGGCAATGAAGTAGTGCTACTACCCGGCATCAAACAGTCTTCTTATTATAACACTGCGCGGTTTATGAGACAAATTGGTCAAGCCCAACCAGTTCCTTGTATGATCACCCCTCTTGTCCATGGGACTATGGATGGTAATCTCGTGGGGATTAATTGTAGCAGTTGGACACTCTTGACTTGGATTGGTGTGGGAACGCACGCATTGGAGCCTCCTATTCTGCGGTATAGGGAGTGGCTAAGGGACACGACTAAGCCGCTAGAGAAGTTGCTACGTACGAGGCGGTGGAAGATCATGGGTAAACCTGAGCCATCTAGAGCTGAGTCTGTAGGACATACTGAGTCAGAGGAAGAAAATAATGACATGAATTGGAAGCATAAACGCCCTAGGCATTCGAGACTTATGACAAAGAATGCTATTTCCATTTATGAGTATGCATAATAACAATAAGACCAAATAAATTCCAGTTTTTAGTCAACTTGGAAACTTTTATTGATGTAATAATAAGAGACCGGACCTTTGCAGGCTTCCTACATATCTGTGCTTTGCGACTTTGTTTATTTTGTTATTATGGTTGTGTTTACAAAGAATCAGATCAACGTAGTTCTTTGAACAACGTTTTGAGCACTACACATAGTATTTATTGAGTTGATCTATGTTGAGTGAGACCTTAAACTTGTTGCCGTCTAGATCTCGAATCCTTGTTGCCCCTCCAGGAAGGATTTTTTTGATAATGTATGATCCACACCAATTAGTCTAGAACTTGCCCCTAGGGTCATGCACTGGTTGCCGTATCTCCTTGAGCACTAAGTCACCTTCTTTCAGCCCACGAGACTTAACTTTTTTGTTGAATGCATGTGCGACACGCCTTTGATAACCTTGGACATGGTATAAAGCTTGCAAATGCTTTTAATCGTGTAGTATGAGTTGATCTAGGCGTTCTTGAACCCATTGTGTCTCAGAAATCCTGCTCTCGCAGGCCACCCTTAGGGATTTGACCTCAAGTTCGACGGGGAGTACTGCCTCCATGCCATATACAAGTGAGTACGGTGTTGCGCCAATTGATGAAGGGATAGATGTGCGATATCCCTTTAATGCTAATGGTAGTTTCTCTGACCACTCTTGATGTGTAGTAAGCATCATCTTGATGATCATCTTGAGGTTCTTGTTAGAAACTTCCACAGCTCCATTAGTTTGAGGTCGATGAGGCGACGACTTGTGCTGCTTGATGGAGAAGCGGGCGCATAACCTTTCCACATCGGCTTTGAAGTGAACACCGTTGTCAGATATTAACTCGGAAGGAACACCATACCGGCAAATGATGTTAATGTGGATGAACTTCGCGACTTTCTTGGCATTAAGGACGACGAAGGACTCAACTTCGACCTATTTGGTGAAATAATCGATAGCCACTAGGATGTACTCGTGCCCATTAGATGATTTAGGAGAGATCTTTCAAACGATGTCAGTACCCCATGTAGAGAATGGCCAAGGCGACGACAACGGTATGAGAGGAGACAATGGAAGGTGTTGCAACTTGTCGTGTACTTGACATGTGTGACAAGACTTGGCATGTTTAGCACAATCGACATCCATAGTAGACCAGTAGTATCCCAATCATAGGATTTTCCGAGCCAGCATGTTCCACCCATGCGTGGGCCTTTGTTTTCTCCATGAACCTTTACCATAATTCTTTGAGCTTCATTGGTATCGACACAGAGTAAATGAACCCCACTGGCATGTCTTTTGTACAACTTGCCAGCGCATAAAATGTATCCGGTGGCGAGTTGTTTCATAGTTTTTCTTTCTTTTCTAGTTGCATGCTCAGGATAGGATCCATCATATAAGAGATTGTATATATTGGTGTACCAATGTTGCCCCTCGGCATTTACATTGCCCAAGGTGTAGGAGGGTTGATTTGTTTTAGCCACAGTGACGGCGAGTGAGGAGAGTAAGAGAGAATGGACACAAGTGATTTTAGAGTGGTTCCCCCTCACCTGGTACCTCCACTACCTAAAGGACCCTCCTTTAGGTTTTCAAACTCTCACTATCCTTAGGTTTTTGCGGGTTCAACCTAAACCTTTACAATCACAAGCTTTTCTAGGCTAAGCTCAAACCTTTACAAGCTTTTCATAGGTTAAGCTCTAACCTACCCTCAAATCTAATCTTGGACTTGGGTACTCAACAAATCTATACCAAGACTTGCATACACATAACCCTGTTGTCTGGTTCTTAGAGAAACCAGATTTTGAACAATTGTAAGCACTAGTATAAACTTAAATTTTGCTCAATGGCTGGGTGAATTTTCCAAAGGTGTAAACGTCCCCCTTTATAAAATCTGAGTGTGGTGGATAAGCTCATGCAACGGCTCCTTGTACTCTAGTAACAAGACTTGCATACACATAACCCTGTTGTCTGGTTCTTAGAGAAACCAGATTTTGAACAATTGTAAGCACTAGTATAAACTCAGATTTTGCTCAATGGCTGGGTGAATTTTCAAAAGGTGTAAACGTCCCTCTTTATAAAATCTGAGTGTGGTGGATAAGCTCATGCAACGGCTCCTTGTACTCTAGTTGACTTCAGCTTATAAATGCTTCAGTTTGGTGTCGTTATACATGTCAACTCCTTGATTGCAAAGTATTACCAAATCTAGAAAGTTTGGACCACCTTCTGGAGTTGAGTGGGAGTTAGGTGGGAACATCTTCTGCACTTCCATAAAGTCTTTCCTCTTACTTGTTCATCAATTCAAATGGCTGGAAGTGGGATTTAAATGCTTGTAGGACCACACGCAACTTGCTCAAAAAATTGATAGTGACAGCTTCACAGATATGGTATCGGTAAAAACCATATGTCATGTATGCAAGAGATGGTAGCAATAAAAACCATATGTCGTGTGTCCAAGATATGGTATCGGTAGAAACCATAATTTTCCTGTAAGCAAAAATCAACGCAAGCGAAGCTGGCAACACACTTGTAATTTGTTAGTCACCAAAACCAAATAATCAACATGGTTAATCACAATTTATCATTAAGAGGTGATTAATCCTAGTTTTTTGTCAACAATCTCTCCCTTTTTGATGATGACAAATTTGTGTTGATTTTTCATATAACAAGGGTTCAAAAAAATTTTCTCGAACTCCCTGTTTTGTTGCTCTCCCTTTTGAAAATATTTTTGTAATTCAACAAGGATAAGATTTGAAAAACATATGAAGTATTCCTTGTGAATTGGCATACAACAACAAATTATATATCTCCCCTTTTATTTTTCACTTTCTGCACAAAAGATTATTTGAATGCATAATAACAAGTACGAAGTCGCGCAGCATTCACCATTATAAATTTTTGTTTTTGGCAGAAACCAAATGACAGTCACAAGTGTGGTTTTGTTAAAAACCATGTATCGCAAGTATCCTGCATACTGCAAAAATCAACAATATTTCTCCGCCTTTTCTCAACAACAAAAAGAGATTGTAGCCAAAATAGGATAAGTGTGGTTCAAGAATACCACATTTCCTACATAAAATCAACATGCATATTTTCTCCCCCTTTTGGCATCAACAAGTAAGAATAGCATGTAAGAATATGATATCCATTGTCAATGCAAAAGTAAATATCCAAAAGAGTAGCACAAATATCCAGAATATGAGCATAGATATCCAAAAGACAGAAGCCACGATAAAAACCATATAACAAAACTACATATGAAACCATAATATAAACTAGATGCAATGCATGACCTAAGAGCATTAGATCTTGAAGAGGTTTCATTTTTCATCAGAATAAGCTGGAGGTATAGTAAAAATGATCTATCTCCATCGTAGTTTCTACAAGTGTGTTCAAATTCTTGAGCAAAGCTTGAACATTTTTCTTCACAAATCAAACCCGAGTGGTGCGATCATCATACTTAACATCCTATGCACTGAATACTTTCTTTGATCTCACATTCTTCCTCAGCATTCAGTTTCATTCCAATTTTAATCAATAGAATTGGTGCAAATGGGAAAATCAGATTTGGTTGGTACCAAAGCAAATCTCTTTGCAAGATTAGATGACCATGACTTTGCTCCTCTTCATCATCAACATGATCATCTTCGGCATCTTCATTCTCCTCACTGATGGTTTTCTCAGAACCATCAATATCTTCGTCTTCTTCGGTTCTGACTCATTTCTTCGATTTCTCAACAGCTCTTGCCTCTTTCGCCGAGTTTCTGGTTTCTCCAGCAACCAGATCTTACAACTTCTGCGTTTCAAAGGCAACTTTCACCAACTCAGCTCACATATCCTCTTCCTAATCCTAAAATGGTATAGTCTCATCCGCCAACAATTCAGAAACTAAACCACCAAGTTCCTTTTTCTTTTTTAATAATCATTGAACGTTAACCATATTGTCATTGCTAAATGGTTTTTCCAAGAACCAGATCTCCTTTCCTGATAATTGCGGGATAGATGGTTTCTCCAGAAACCAAATTTTCTCCACTTTCGCCTTTTTGCCTTTCTGACGACATAAATTCCTCTTGAACATGTCTTCATCTGCTAATATGCTTAGTGTTTGTGCATGAGTGTTATGATTGCACTATACTAATGTATGAATATGCATGAACACAAAAAAAATATTAAAGTATAGTTTAAGCAACAACCAGATAAGCATAGAAAAATATGACAAAGGAAGATTCGAAGTTCAAGCTTGATTTTGATGAAATGATCCTCCTTGAGTGGCTTTGAAAAGAAGGTTGATTCACACGTCTAGAGATCACTTCATTTGAGTCAGTTTAGCTTTTCTTGCATGACCATGACCCAATTTTTGTCAAAGATTTCTTCTTTTTGCATTTTTGGGTTCCATTTGTGATAGGAAGGCAAGGTGTGAGTTAACATTGCGCAATGAGGATCTTGTAGTTACTCCTCTTATGATATCACTAAGAATGTCCTCAATTGAATGCCCTTTGGGCACTCGAATATCACCAAGAGTGTGTTTTGAAGTGGATCCTTGTTCAGTCACATTTGGTTTTTCACCAACCATGCGTGGTAGCACATCTGGTTCCTGAGGAGGTAATTGTGATTGAATCAATTCAGGAAGTTCCTCCTCTTGTTCTCCAGATTGACATGGTGTGACATGTGGCTGATCTTTCGGTGCAAAATCTACATCTTCATCATCACATGCACTATACGGGTCAATCTCATTAAAAATAGCATGTATGGTTTCTTCAACAGCCAGAGTTTGCTTATTAAAGACCCGATAAGCTTAAAGATTGAGGGAGTATCCAAGAAAAACACCAACATCAGATTTAGTATAAAATTTATCCAAACTGCCCTTAGTATTAAGAATGTAACACTTAGACCCAAAAACACGAAAGTAACCAATACTTGATTTCTTATCAAACCATATCTCAAAAGGGGTCTTTTCAATCAATGGATGTAAGGATACTCTATTCAAAATATAGCACGCTGTGTTCACACCCTCTGCCCAGAAATGTGCAGGTAGCTTATGCTCTTCAAGCATAGTTCTAGCCATTTCTTGTAAAGTTCGATTCTTCCTTTCAACAATCCCATTTTTTTGTGGTGTTCTAGGAGTCGAAAAGATGTGTTCTATGCCACTTTGCTTACAGAAGTTTTTGAAGACACGATTATCAAATTCTCCTCCATGATCACTTCTTATTTTTGAAATCTTATAACCTTTTTCATTTTGTAATCGCCTAACAAGAGTACCAAACTCATAACATGCATGATCTTTTTGAGCAAGAAACATAACCCATGTATATCTTAAATAATCATCAACTATCACAAACATATATCTCTTACCCCCAAGATTTATGGTTCTCATAGGATCAAACAAGTTAATATGCAACAATTGAAGTGGTCTAGATGTAGAGATAATGTGCTTAGGTTTGAAGGAACTTTTAACCTGTTTCCCAAGTTGACATGCTCAACAAGTGATTTCTTTCTCATATTTCAGCTTAGGTAGTCCCTTTACCAACTCCTTTGTGGATAGCCTTGAGATGAGACAAGGCTGGCATGTCCTAGCCTTCGAAGCCGTAGTGTAGGAGTCTCTGTTCTTGCACTTAAACACTTAAGCCCATGGTTAGAAACATCATTCAAAGATATTAAATAGATATTCCCTTTTCTGGTTCCTGTAAAAACCATATCTTTTGCATCACCCATGCTAATAGAACACTTAGATGCTTCAAATGTTACTTCATAACCCCTACCACATAGTTGGCTAACACTTAACATATTATACTTAAGATTGTCAATATGTAGGACATGTTCAATGGAAGAGTTAGAATCAACATTACCAAACCTGAGGATCTGCCTTTTGGACATGTCCCCAAAAGTTACTTTTCCTCGGCTTTTCTTGCTTGGGGATGAAAATTTGGATACATCACCTGTCATGTGCTTTGAACATCCACTATCCAGTATCCATTCATCCCCTGTCACCTACAGAATACAACTAGGTTTTAGGTACTGTGAACACCCAAATTTGACCCACGAATTTTTTACTACAATTGGATTTTAAACATACTTGAACCTTGAATTGATGAGATGATTCAATCCTAGGATTAAGACATGTCAAGAATTTAACTTAGTAGAAATAATATATTTTGGTAATTTGGACCTTCATGTATTTGAACTCTAGGATTATTGAGATGATTTAATCTTAGAATAAAATATATAATAAGGTTTATTTAGGCTGGAATATATTTTAATTGCTTGGGCCTTTTATTTATTTTTAACCCAATTATATTAGGATGATTTATTCTTGGGTTAAGAATGAGTTTAAGGACCCAAGAGTTTAATTAGCCCACTAGATTTTGTGTTTTTGGCATGATTTTGCTTAAAATGGGTGTTGATGTGTAATTAATCAGTTATGGAATGATTTAGAGGAGTAATAATTAAGGAATGGAGTGATTGTGGGTTGATTACCCGGTAGGATCAAATCAGAGCTGAATTAGGGGGAATGGGGTTTGAAAACGGAAATAACAGGTGACACGCGGGGTGACCGGTGGTCCTCTCGTGACGACCGCCGGGCATCCACACTTGACCGCCGGCCCTGGCGGTCATCAGTGCCTAGAATCTCCGATTCTCCCGATTTTTGTTTCTATTTTGATCCTACGCGGTTTTGGAACAGAATTTCGGGCATAATCTTCACCGTTAAGCAGGTCCACGCCCCTAGGCTTCCTAGAATACTATAAATTGGACCTCTAATTCACATTCAAGGGGATCAATGACTCATTATACACACACCCCCATAAGTTTTGTTTGCTTGGAGAAACTATACTTCTCCAAACGTAGAAACATTTCTATAGGCAGAAACTCTGAAGAAATTTTGTGGGAAAACATTAAGAAAGAAGCCAACAAGAAGAGATCAGGAGGAGATCAGGCGGAGGAAGCAATCAAAAGCAATCTAGGAGCCAAGAAAGTGAACAATCCGAGTAGAGGGACCTGATCCGAGCAGTCTCAGAAAATAATTCATATCTCCAGTTTCAGAAGTCGGATTGTTGTGATCTTGGACTCTCTGGAAATCTAAGGGGAGATATACAACTTTGCTGTTGAGAACAGAAGCTTAATCGACCATTTTCATTGTCCAAAATCCAATAAAAGACGACCCATAGATTCTGTCCAACAACCGAGATAAGTGTTCTAACCCTTTTTGATTGCGCACTTTATTGATTGCTACTTGCTAGTTATTTGATCATGCATTTGTTGATTATGTGATTGCTGTGATGCCATGTCAAGAACTATGTGGGCTTTGAACCCGGTTGCCGGGGTATGTAGGTGGTCTCTTGTGGTGGAGACTCAAGCCCAAATATTTTTATTTTTCCTTTTTGTTCCAAATCTTCTTCTTCTCCCCTTTCTTTTTTAATTCAGTTCTTATGTGTTTGTTGTTCACACTTATACACTTGCATAAGGCATACAATTTTCTTCAATTGCATAAGGTTTCACCCCAACATGGATGGGTGCCTAATACCTTCTCATCCATGACGAATCCCCGGGTCCAGCATCTTTGGTTCGTTGTCCAGTTGCCTAAGCGGAGTCATGAATGGGTTTTCCCCAATTTTGTCCCTTAATAAAATTTGGGTGGCGACTCTAATGATGTTGGATGACGGTTAAAGAGGAAGGTGTAAAGGATAGGTGAATGGGCCCAAGTGGTTTTGGGTCGGGTATTCACAGTTGGCGACTCCGCTGGGGAAGTAGTGGGTTCAAGAAACCTTATGCAATCGTTGAGTTTTGTGTGCCATTTTACTTTTCATCATAAGTGCCTTGCATTCATGATGATTAATGTGAACCCTCTACCGTAAGAGGGCGAGGTAATCCAAGTCTACTACATGCTTTCCTTAAGCGATAGTGGCTTGAGTGAACCCATTTCTCGATGCTTAGTAATAATGGGGATTAATGGGCCTTTGACCTCACGCGATATCCATTATCACATGTGAGTAGGTCAACCTATTCCCTAGCGGCAATCTCTAGCCCCCAACCAGCTGCATACCCTGAGCATCTCATGCATATTGAATCAATAAGTGGTATGTGCATTTTTGTGTGATTATTATTGTGCACTATTCTAGCGGCACCGCCGTGCTAACTCTGCGTAGGGTGCTACATCGCGTGTGTAAGTATCCGGGCATGCAAACTTGACAATCAAGTGCAGCGGAAAGACCCGAAAACTTTGGAGGATCCAAGTGAAGCAACCAAACCGAACAACAAAATCGATCATACCTGAAACGGTTAGGATCTTTCACCTAACTGAAGAACCGAATCAGTTAGAGCCGGAAGAATATCCTGCTCCTCTACGGTATCCACACGAACTGTCAATCAAAGGCCGGAATCGTCTCACGATCTCCAACCCCCGAGCACTCCGGAACCGTGGTGCTAGCTACGGATTTCCGGGAGCTTAATCTTGTGGTTTTGTGTTCTTCTTTCTTTCTCAAAGAAAGGAAGTGTTTGTGTGTGTTCTTGCTGGTCTGAAAAACACTCTCAAGGCTCTCCAAAACCAGAAAGCAATCAGCCAAAAACCCAAAGCATAATCAAATTATGCCACTCAATTAGTGCTTATGGTAATGGCCAACATAATGGCCCATCATGATTAAGATACCCATTATCTTGTCTACCACTAAGCACTAATGGGATTACACATCACAAGCAATCAGGTTTAGCTCAATAATTCTGACAATTATTGTAACGCCCCGAATTTTCATAATTTGGATTTTTCGGAATTTTTGAAATTTTTATTCTAATTTTACCCTTGGGGTATTTCCGAGTTTTAGTCGAGGAAATAAATTACTATGCCTTGGAAATGTCAATTTTAAGTTGGTATTGTTCATGGTTCGGGTCCCGAGGAAAACGGATTTGAAATCGGGGTGAAACGCGGAGTTTAATATGGGGTCTATCGAAACTACGTCGTTTTGGAGTTTAAAAAAAAAAAAAGAAAGAAAGCTGCTGGTCAACGGGGCGGGTTGACCGCACCAAGCTAAATGAAACTACGTCGTTTTGGGGCTTGGTGGGTCAAAACCCTAGCCGGCCATACCCCCCTCTCCTTTTCTTTTCTTTTTCTTTCTTCTTCTTTCTTATTTCCTTTTCTCTTCTTCTCCAAACTTCCGCCGCCTACTCCCTCTTTCTCTTCTTCCTCTTCTCGTGCTCTCTCTCCCTTCTCCCTCTCTTCTTTCCCTTTCTCGGTCTCTCTCTCTCTTTTTTCCTCTCCCTCACTCGTTTTCGCCTACACAACAGACCCCCCGTTCTCTACGCCGTCGTCTTCCCTTCTCCTCCGGTCTTCATCGCCGTCGCGAGTTGCAGAGGCCGGGAGCCTACTCGCGTCGCCGCCGTCGCGAACACGGGTGAGCCCTCCTGCTTTCCTTCCCTTTTCGTTTTCTCGTTTTCTTTTTTTTTTGGGGTTCTTCGTGTGATGGATTTTTGTGGGCTGTTTGTTGTTGGCTTGGGGTGGTCGGACGACGGTTGGGTTTTGCAGGCTGTGGTGTTTTTCTTGTTGTGGTTGGGGGTTGTCGCGCCGTGGTCGGTGTTGGAATTGTTTGGGAGAGTGTGGGTGGTGCTGTGCGTGTTGGTTGCTGCCGGCGGTGTCTCTTTTGTGGTGGTTTCCGTGGTGATTGGCTCCGGGCAGTGCCGTACCGAGCACAGTTGTGTGTTTGGGTTTAAGTCGGGTGTCGGCAGAGAGGATCTGTTTTTTTCCGGTGAGTGTGCCTGCAGTTTTTCTTTCTCCTTCAATTCGTTTTGCTGTCGGATTTACGAATTTTGTTTTGCTGCGAAATTGTATGTGGTGGTGATTGTTGGGTTGTTGTGGCAGTTTGGGTGTTTTCCGGCGAGTTCACCGGAATCCGGCGAAGGCTCGGGAATTTTCCGGCGAGGCTCGGGAATTTTTCCAGCGAAGACTCGGGTGTTATTTCCGGCACTTAACGGTATACTTTAATGTGTAATTTGTATACATTGATGGCATGTACTATAATTCGGAATTGGGTTATGTAATTAATCGTGTTTAGTGGAAACCGAGACGGGTAGAACCTTAGGCCGATAAATACCGACACGGGTAGAACCTTAGGCCGGGAATCTTTGGACATCGGATTAACCTTGGACTTAAGTAACGGGCTTTGAGCCCAATCATATAATTGGTTAATAAGGACTTAAGGAAGTGGGCTTTAGGCCCAGAAATTGTAATTGGGCTTAGATTGGACTTTAGGCCGGGAATTCATAAACGACATAATGAGTGGGCCATAGGCTCGGGAACTACTCTTGGACTTAGTTGGGCTTAAGCCCGGTGAACCTTAGGTCCCGATACTTGGAGTTTTGGGGAGAGAAACATTAAGTCAGGTTTAGACCCAGGAATTACACAGTTGTCTAACTAGGGACGGGTTTAACTCAGTTGAGCATTATAGTCACATGCATGCACGTCTTAATTGTTTATGTTTGTAATTTGTTGTGTGTGCCGGTATTCAGGCACGGGTAATACCTCGGGAGCTGGAGGATCTGTTTTGGGAAAGGCTCCACAGGACAATCGTCGTTGAGGTGACTTTATATGTCTTTTTATGTCTGTATGCATGAGCTCGTTGGATTGGTTTGTTTGAGTTGCATGCTTGTTTGCTAACATGCTGTGATCCGTATTGTGCGCCTAAGTGTACTGTTTTGCTTAAGAGCTGGATATTCAGATTGTTATGGTTTATAACATGTGATGTGATTTTGGGTGCTTTGTGTGATGTGTTGTGGGTCGGAGACCCGGTTATCTGATTGAGATGTTTTTATCACACGACCCTGTTAGATCACAACTAATGGCACACATAAACTCATAATCTGTGAATAAAGATAATGGACAGTAGAAGTTAGGCTACTGTGTGCTGATGACCGGTTGTTTCGAGCGGGAAGTGATACCCCTCGGGTTTGCTTGCGGATTGGCAAGTGTTATGCGGATTTGCATATGGGTCTGTGATGACCGGTTTCTACCTCCCTCCTTCTACCTCCCCCTTTCTACCTCCCTCTTTCTCTCTGTCTCTCTCTCTCTCTCTCTCTCTATGGATGTTGGGCTTCGTGCCTGGTTGTATTTGGGCTTATGCCTGGTTGTCTCATGAGACGGGACCGAGCTCGACGCACACAGTAGGGGCCTGAATAATAAATCATAATAAGAAAACTTAACACACAACAGATGGAGAATAATAAACTGTATGCTTGATTGTGTTGGCATGTTAGTACTGATTGTTGTATGTTTGCATGCTAGTCTGTTGCTCTTCTTTCCTTTCGGACTTGATCTGCACACTCTCATAATTAGACTTATATTGCTCACTGATAGGCGACTCACATAATCGCCAACGTTGTTTTTCTAACCCATAGATAGCGTGTAGTCACTTTCTTCTTTTCCCGGAGTACGGACGTGGACATCCCAGCAGGTAGCCGTGCTTGTTCTCCCGGTTGGATCCTTAGTGTCGGCATGCATACTGTTTTGTTTCTCATAATTCTATTCCGTTTATTTCTTCCGCTGCATTGGATTTTTATTGAGATGTCTATTGATTTGGATTATATTATCGGCGGGTTGCCGGAATTTATTATTGATGATGTATCGGCAGGATGTCGGGTTTGATTTGAGGCTTGCTAAGCCGGAATGTTTTGTTCTTTATGACATCTCTTTTTATTAAGAATTTTGGATATTGTTGATTTTTGGATTTCGTGTCCCGGGTTTCAAGGGTATTTTGGTAATTTCCTTTACTTTAGTATTTTATTGTTAAATTGGGACACGGGTGTTTCAATTATTGAATCAAACCAGCCCAAAACGACCCTGGTCCAACCACGGTCCAACCACACCTGGTCGAACCATGGTCCAACCACGGTTCAACCACCTGCTCGAATCAACGATTCTATGTGTGTGACCCTGTAGGCACTTGTAATGTCCGACAATAATTGTAAACTCATTTACAATTATAAGCAAAGAGCGGTTTCTAGCAACACATCTTTGCTACCCGAACGACAAGATCAGTACTGATTCTATATGCCTCGGAACATGTCATCGTCCCTTCGTCCCATTATCAAGATTAAACACGAGACATGGAATATGTCAATCTCGGTTTCTTGATCCTCGAGTTAACTGCGTAAAACGGATACCTATGATATCACCATATCATAATCCGAGCATGGCCAAGCATTTCCGGTTCAACTCCATCAAGAAACCATCCGATAATATACACGTTATATGGGTTGGACGAATCCCCTCTGGATCATACAAAACCCACTACACAATTACCATATACCCAATGATTACACTAAGTCTACTCATTTACGAAATAGCCAAGAGTAATATCAAAGTATACGACTCATATGTTGGGAACCTTGATGATGTCAGGTCTAAGGACAATACATATAAGAACCGCTATCGACAAACATATAACGTTCCATATAGCGTTCTTATGTGGGTCGGTCCAGTCCACAAGTTCTCTAACTTGTACTCGTATGTAGAATTCATATCACATATAAATTCTCAACATACGCTAGTCTTAATTTATTATTACAACCCATCCATAATAATATTCGACTAGGGACATTTAAGAATATGTAAATATTCTAGGGTTATAAATATGTGCAAGCGTTTATCTCATAAACGATATTTGTTGGAATAACCTTAATGTGTATACATGACTACAAACAATCATCCATTGATTGGCTTTTGGGCATATTACACTAACAATCTCCCACTTGTACTAAAGCCAATCATACATGTATCTAATACCAATGAATACAGCATGACCATCATGCTTCCGCTGTGTGAGAGACTCAGTCAACGGGTCTGTTACATTGTTCTCAGAAGGAACTTTGCACAGCCACTGCTGTAGAGTCGGTAACTGTTCCCTGCTTGGAACTCTTCCATCATACAGTACCACCTCCAAGACAAAAACACATAACCTAACTGCGATCTAAAGTCATCCCTATCGGTTTGGAAGCTAGCATCTGTGTAACCCTTTACAACAAGCTCATTCATGCTTCCGTAAACCAGGAATGCATCCTTAGTCCTTCTCAAGTGCTTAAGGATGTTCTTAACCGCTATCCAGTGACTCTCACCTGGATCAGATTGGTATCTGCTTGTGACACTCAAAGAATAAGCGACATCCGGCCGAGTACATGGCATGGCATACATGATAGATCCTATTGCTGAAGCATAAGGATTCTTACTCATCGCCCCTCTCTCCTTAGATGTACTAGGACATTGATTCTTTGAGAGAGATATGCCATGTGACAAGGGGAAGAATCCTTTCTTGGAATCTTGCATGCTAAACCTCTTTAGCACCTTGTCAATATACGTACTTTGACTTAGCCCGAGAAGCGTTTTGGATCTATCTCTATAGATCTTTACACCCAACACTTAGGCAGCTTCTCCTAAGTCCTTCGTCGAGAAATTTTCCTAACCAAGCCTTTACAGACTGTAGTGTCGGAATGTCATTCCCAATGAGTAGGATGTCGTCAACATACAACAACAAAAAAACAATAGTGCTCCCACTAACCTTCTTGTAAACACATGGTTCATCTGTTAGAACAATAGCCCTTCGCTAGAGGGGGGGTGAATAGCGATAATCGAATAAAATCGAATTAAGCAGGAATTGAATGCGGAATTAAAAGAATGAAGGACACAAGAGATTTATCCTGGTTCACACACACTCTACTAGTGTGGCTAATCCAGCCCTTCAAGTCTCACTTGAAGATTTCACTATCTATGTTAAGCTTA
>JAKUCV010001785.1:123783-177716 GCA_028386065.3 Turnera subulata | reverse complement strand
TGTCATTTCTACTCTCTCTTCTCTTTGCATTCAATTCAATATTTGCTTTCTTATCAATCTTCAATTCCGATATTATTTCTCTTCATTTATTTTCTTAGCCATTAGATTGAATCATCTAATATCTTGCCTAGTCTCTGTGGATACGACCTTGAGTACCACGACGATTCTGTGCACTTGCAGGATTGACCACATCAATATGTCAATCTCGTATATGTTTAATCTTAGTTTCTTGATCCCCGAGTTAACTGTGTAAAACGGATACTCGTGATATTGCCATATCACCTAATCCGAGCATGGCCATGCATTTAACAGTTCAACTCTATCAAGAAACCATCTGATAATATACCCGTTATATGGGTTGGACAAATCCCCTCTGGATCATACAAAACCCACTACACATTTATCATATACCCAATGATTACCCTTAATTCCACCCAGTTACGGATGACTAGGAATAATATCAAAGTATACGACTCATATGTTGGGAACCTTGATGATCTCAGGTCTAAGGACAATACATATAAGAACCACTAATGACAATCATATAACGTTCCATGTAGGGTTCTTATGTGGGTCGGTCCAGTCCACAAGTTCTCTAACTTGTACTCGTATGTAGAATTCATATCTCATATAATTCTCCACATACGCTAGTCTTAATTTATTATTACAACCCATCCATAATAATAATCGACTAGAGACATTTAAGAATATAAAATATTCTAGGGTTATAAATATGTGCAAGCGATTATCTCATAATCATATTTATTGGAATAACCTTAATGTATATACATGACTACAATCATCCATGGATTGGCTTTTGGGCATATTACTAACAGAATTTGGCCGATGAAACCACCGATAGGAACCCACCTGGTGTCCTACAACTTGACACTATTCAGAAAATTGAAGCGGGAATGGTAGCCATGCAACATTAGATTAAGGAGACGGGCAACAAATTTGACAAGATGATGGTTAAATCTGTTGCAAAAACTGTCTTGAGATGTGAAGCCTGCAATGGTGCTTATTCTTTCCAAGATTGCCCGTAGTTGATGACCGGAAAGGCAAATTATATCAATAGGCAATCGGTTCCATACCAGCAAGGGGGAAATCAATATTATCAGCAATCTCTACCATATAATCAGGGGCAACAAGGCTACCAAAGAAATCAACAGCAAAACCCTCTTCAAGACCTGATGAGCATGCTCAAGGCTATCATGGATTCTCAGAACAAGTTGGCGGAAGATGTGCAACAATTCAAGGCCCATTCAAAAATTCTTGGCAACCAGATGGCCCAACATGCCCAACAACTCAGGAACACTCAAGGGAAGCTACCAGGTCAGCCGGAGAAAAATCCTAGGGAACAGTGCAAGGCCGTTTCTCTACGCAGTGGCAAGGAACTACAGTCAGTGCAACAGAGTGACCCAGTTCGCCAACCTGCAGTAGAAAAGAATGAAGGAACTGGTTCGGCAGCTGAAAAGCAGCAACCACAGACATCTAAAGGAAAGGAAAAGGTCGAAGAAATGATAGAAGTGCAGCCATATATGCCTCCTCTTCCATACCCCGAAGTTTACAAGAATACCAAGCTTGATGCCAAATTTCAAAAGTTTGTGGAGATGTTGAAGAAAGTGTGCATTAATCTCCCCTTTACAGAGGTAATTGCTGAGATGCTGAGCTATACTAAATTCTTGAAAGATCTTGTGTCGAAGAAAAGAGCCATTGAAGATGCTGAGATGGTGCCCATGACCAAAAAGTGCAGTGCACTTGCAAAAATTTCCAGCAAAGAGGAAGGACCCAGGGAGTTTTTCAATACCTTGCATTGTTGAATCTCTGAAAATTGACAAAGCTTTGTGTGATTTAGGGGCAAGTGTCAACTTAATTCCTCTATCTCTTGCTAAGAAAATGTCAATTGGGGACTTGAAACCCACCAGGATGCCCCTGCAGTTAGGTGACCGGAGTGTTAAACATCCAATTGGGGTGCTTGAAGATGTTCCTGTGCATATTGGAAAATTGCAGATTACAGTAGACTTTGTTTTTCTAGAAATGGACCTCGATGCTTGGAAGACCTTTCTTAGCAACCGCAGGGGCTATGATTGATTGCTCAGAAGGGAAGCTGACCCTCAAGGTTGGCAATGATTTAGTGGAGTTAAATATTCCAGAAGCAGCCCGAAATGAATTCAGTGCAAACATGTGCTATAAAGTTGATGCATTAATGGATATGGTAGCAAGGGAGATTGACCAAGAAGGCCCACTTTATGACCTAATCGATACACTATTGACTTCCGTTATTGATGGTGCACAACGAGAGGAACAAAAAGCTCCAGAATATACTTGCTTAATCAAAGGGGACATACCAGAAACTATCCAGCAAGTTTATAAGCTCGAGACTCTGTCACAGAGTGACCCTGTTGATGACCATGACCTAAAACAAAGATTCCAACCAGTGGTTCAAGTCCTTCCTCGTGGAGTAGTGGAGTCAAATGATGGAGAGCGCCATTTAGGGTCAGTGGACAACTATTTAAGCCGTATGACCCAGGGAATACAGTAGACAACAGAGTGACTATGTTGCTCCGAGACCCTCCCATTACTTAACAGAAGAGAGTCCAGCTAAGACGACATTAAATAAGCGCTGCTCAAGAGGCAACCTGAGAGTTTAGGAGGTAATATTTCATTTTATGCAATTTTCATTTTATTTTTTATTTTGTTTTTTATTTTATTTTGTAGAAAAAAATGCAAAAAAAGAGGACAAAGAGGAAAGCCATGACACAAGGGCATTGGAAAAATCAGGACATGAGCACTTCACCAGCGGAAATTCCAGATAAGCATTTCTTTTCCTTCATATTTTAATTTTTGTTATTTCCCCCGTTCAACAACGTCACTCTGTTCACGTTTTAGTGTTCTGTATTTTGATCCTTAGCCCACCCATTCCCATTCTTATCTATTACACTTCTAATTTTTAGGTTTGGGGGTGTCCCTTCTTGTCGTGTGCTTGCTCCTTTATTGCTTTCTGTGTTTATTATTTGTTTGTTGCTTTGTACCCCTTTTGGTATTTATTTTTGTCCGGTGAGGACACTGCTCCGTTTAGATATGGGGGAGAGGAGGGGGGGGGGGGGATGCAAATTTACAATTTGTAGCGTTATTTCTTCTATGCATAGGGGGGGGGGGGGGGGGGGGGGGGATGCAAATTTACAATTTGTAGCGTTATTTCTTCTATGCATGAACTTATGTTGTATGGGCCAAAGTACTATTATGGATGTCTGTTTATTTCGGTTTGTATGGTGCGACTTTGTACAGCTCTGCCTGTGTTCGTTTAGCATTGGAAGGAATTTTCTTCTATCTATTTTTAAACTTTCACTGAATCAGGTCTTTAAGTATACACTAAATACCACATGATAATTCTGATTCTTGATCACATTTAACCAAAATGATGTTCTTAGGATTTGAATAGTTTAGAAATTCCCAAAAACTTCAAAGGAAACAATTGTCCTTGAACACCTCTTACACTTTCATTGAGGCGAATTTTTTAGCACAATCTTGACTAGAGACATGATTTAGGCCATCTTTGATTTTCACTCACATATAAACCTTAGCCTATCCTTGATTAATATATCCCTTGCTAGACCCTTTGAGCCTATTTTAGATGGTCATACATTCTTTTGTTACCCACAACAACCACCACACACCTTTACAGCCACTTGCATGACCATCATGTGCCTGATCAGCACATATTTTTCTTTGAATTTAACCCATACCCTTCTGTCAATATTATTGATTCTAAACACTTGCACAGTAGTTCGCTAAGAGCATTGAACATGAAATTTCAAATCCAACAGTCTCGCCCTGTTTAGCATTTCTGTGAAAAGAACACTAGCTCAAGTAGCCTGCTCACTCCACACATCGAAAAAAAAAAAGAAAAGAAAAAAAACAAACACACAAAAGAAAAAAAAAACAAAAAAATGTGTGCATTTGAATTGAGCAGGGCAGATTACTCAAAGAACATTACTGCCGACTGAATAGGGTCAGTCTGTTGACACATCAAGTTGCTCTAATTTTGCAAGATTTTGATTCAGTAATTTAACAAACTTTTGAACACTATTTCCCCTTCACTCACACACAAACCTAACCTCGTTTCAACCCTTTATTAAGTCCTAATGATCTTTGATTATTGATTTGTGCCCGTTAGTGGAGATACGAGTTTTGAGTTGCCTATGGGATATTGTTTCCAATTGTTTCTAATTGTTCGATTTCTAAGCATATCTTTTGAAGGACTGATTGGACTGGATGTTTCTGAAGGAATTTGAAAGGATTAAAGCATTTTTTGGTCCCTGTGTAAGGCCTCAAAGTTGGTTTTCATCCCCGTGTAGGATTTTGGCAAGTTTACATCCCTCCGTTCATTGCTTTTGGTTAATTTTGGTTTGTCCGGCCATACTCACGGCGAAATCGCTGATGCGGCAAGTTTTTTTAACTCCACATCAGCTTTGTGGGGCCCACATGTCAGGGTTAACCCAAAACCGATCCAGCTCCACCGACTTGTTTCTTCCTCCCGATTGGTCCGGTTAGAAATTTTTAAATTTGCAAAAATTCCTTGTTACACATA
This sequence comes from Turnera subulata, assembly GCA_028386065.3. Classification (NCBI taxonomy): domain Eukaryota; kingdom Viridiplantae; phylum Streptophyta; class Magnoliopsida; order Malpighiales; family Passifloraceae; genus Turnera; species Turnera subulata. Next base: position 173,122 of record JAKUCV010001785.1, on the reverse strand, counting down.
ATTTTTGGATTTTTAATGGATTAAAGTGTTTTTTCATCCTTGTATTAGACCTCAAAGTTGGAAGTCATCCCTCTATTTGATTTTGGCTTGTTTTCATCCCTCTATTTGTGAATTTTGTCATATTTTCATCCTTGTGTTCGCCTTTTTGGCCTATTTAGAGGGATGAAAACAAGCGAAAACCCATGGACAGAGGGATGAAAACAGACCAAAACCAATACAAGGATGACTTTCAACTTTATGGTCTAACACAAGGATGAAAAAACGCTTTAATCCGATTTTTAATTCAAATACCTAAATTATAATCCTTACTCTTAAATTATTTTTTTAAAAAGATTAATTTTTTACATATCCAAAGACACATCTTAATTTTTACGTAAATATAACTTTTTGACTCATCCAAATTTTTTACCCATAACCCAATTTAAAAATTTAATTTAAATTAAATTCTAGTATCAAAAATTAATATGAAAAAAAATACAATTACATGTGAATTTTTTCCAGTATTAGCTTTTTGTCCCGATTTTAATTAAAAAAACAAAAGTAATTTCACCACCATCACCCTCCTCCACCCGACGACCACCACCAAAACCCGTACCACCCTCCTCCACCAACGGCGACCACCACAATAAACACCACTACCTTTCTCCTCCATAAGCACCGGTTGAATTGAGATTCTATTCTTGTTTTTTTACCATTAACAACATCAACAGAATCACAACATTATCATCATCATCATCACAACCCACAAACAACTCGATTCAATTTAGTGGTTGTGTGTGGAGGCTTTAGTGGCTGCACCGCCTCCTTTGGCTTGGGGGACGGGGCGAGTGCGGTAGCGGTTGGCAAATCGAGGAGGTGGTAAACCCTCTCGCACCCGAAGTGAGAAGATCGCGTTGGTCTCCTTCTCGCTATGGCCTTCCTCTTCCGGCAGTGGTTCTGCAGCGCTTCAATTGCGAAGCAAGAGGAGGCGACGGGCCATGCGACGCGGTGGATCGTGTGGCGACATCCGATGGCGAGAGGCAGTGGTTGCTGATGCGGTCCATCGAGACGGAGGAAGAGAAGGCACGGCGGCGCGACGTTGCAGCGGCGGCAGAGGGACTGGATTCTCTTGGAAGGGGCATGAAAGGGAGGGGAGATGGGGAGGACCCTTGGGCTTGTGGGACCGGGGCCATGGTCCTCGCGAGAGGCGGTAGACGGGAAGAGGGGAGACCTCTGACCAGAAGGGGGTGGGGGAAAGGCGGTTGGGCCGCCACAGTTGGCGCAGTGGAAGAGTTGCATTAAAGGGTTGGGGACTTGGGGCGGGGGGATGATGAGGAGAAAGAAAAAGAAAAGAAAAAAAGAAAGAGAGAGAAGAAAAAAAAAGAAAAAAAGAAAGAGAAAAAAAAGATGTGTGTGATTGATGGAGAAGAATAAATAATTTTAGGGATTTTGTTTAGTATTTTAGGGATTTAAGTGTAATTATATTTTTTAAATTTAATTTGGGTAATGATAAACAAATTATGAAGTGTTAAAAAATTTATATTTGGAAAACATTCTAAGGGTGCAAAAAATTAGGATGTGTGAAAATTTAATTTGAAAAATTAATTTAAGAATAAAAATTATATTTGGACATTTTAACTAAAAAGTTAAAAAATTGTGGGTTGGGACATTTTTGTTGGGTTAACTGGTTGGAAGAAACAGAGTCGGGTGGAACTGGGTCGGTTTTGGGTAAAACCCTGACATGTGGGTCCTAGAAATCTGATGTGGCACCGAAAAATGTGCCACGTCAGTGGTTTTGGCCGGAGAGATCAAAACAGTCCAAAGGGGCGAACGGAGGGATATAAACTGGCCAAAATCCTACACAGGGATGAAAACCAACTTTAAGGCCTTATACAGGGACCAAAAAACGCTTTAATCCGAATTTGAAACTTGATTGTGTGTGAATTGGTGAGCTTTAGACCTGAAATTTTTATGAGCAAACTTTTCAAAGGGAAACGTTTCCAATGCTAAATTACTGGTTACATTTGAACAGGGTCACACCGGTACAGGTATGAATGGACAACATCCGTGTGCATGTCTTATCTTTTTCCATGACTTTTCATGTTTAGTTTTGCTTGGGGACAAGCAACAGTTCAGGTTTTGGGGAATTTGATATGTGTGTATATCACACACTAATTTGGAGTATAAAATATCCCTTTGGCCAAATATTTAGTTAAGATCATGCATGTTATTTATAGTTTTAGCTTATTTTCTACTAGTTTTGCTTCCACTTATTAATATAAGCTTTTAGGTATCTTTAATTGCAAAATGGATTGATTTTAGAAGAATTGAAGCCCTACGAAGAATTCTGGAAAGTTCGGAGCCAATTCATGAAGATTTCTTGACGATGTGTTTTCAACGGGGTCACACCGTTGAAACCTGCTGACCAGAACCTGGTGCTTTATAATTCCTGCGACAAAGTGACTTGCTGCCAAATTAATATGTGGCCCTGACTTGCTGCTATTCCAATGGAAATAAAAATAGATTTTTGCTGCGCCAAAGAAGGAGAACTCCTAGAATATATTAACTCCTACTTTTTGGTTACCTTAGCTAGATTGTAGGAATTATAGGCTAGGGTTTCAGAATAATAAAAGGAACATTGGCTCCAGCAAAAAAAGAGAACTTTTCTTTCTCTGGACATTGAGAACTTCAGGATGGAGAGGAGAGCAGCTGGAGGCTGAAGGCTGAAGCTTTTGTCGAAGTTCTTGGTAGTTTTTTTTTTATTTTCTTTTTGTTATGAACAAATCCTCTAAGCTTGTTTGCTGTTTTATTATGAAGTACTCCTCTTTTCTAGAACAAGAGGGATGTAGCTACTTGATTTCTTTTGTGGTTTAATTACTCCTCGAGCAGTTTTCTTATTCATGTTCTTGATTGATTCGTGTGTGCTTTATTCAAGTTTGAAGCCTGATCACCTTTATTACTTACCTTAGGACTTAAACCAAGTACCGACAAGAGAAGTTTAACTCTAGAAAAAAAAACAAATCAACCTTAATCTTGAGAATGAAAGGTGATAGATTATTGTGGAATTAGTAACAACACAAAGTATCTTTGCTCTTAGGAATAGGTTTGTTCCACGACGATGGTAAGTGGCCCCAAATTTTTAATTATTTTTATTTTAATTGTAACTTCCCAAATTTTAATTATTTTTATTTTAAAATAATATTATTTTTTAAATTAATTTTTGTGTTTAGAATTTAATTCGTTAGGGAAAGTTTACAGGATCAACTACATTGAAGGCTTGCATGTGTGGAACATGTCTACTTCAATAAAAAAAACCATGTGGTTTTGGCTAGTGGGAACCGTAAAACAAATAGTGTTGGGTGTTTTGACCAAAGGAGCAAAGACATGTTGACTGTCCTTGCAAAAAATTGGTCAAAACGATGTCATTTTGGCAGGTTTGTAACACATTCAAACCCACCTTTCTCTCTTTTTCATTATGTTCTTTTTTCCCTGGGCCGTTCACACTCCAACCCTCTCTTTTTAGTTTTTTTTCTTTCTCTCCCACCAACCCTCTTTTCTCGTTCCTCTCACACCTCATCTCTTTTAGTCTTCTCACCTCTTCTCTCTTGCTAATCACTCGCTGCGCCATGTGCTTAAAACTAAAGCAGTGTTTGGGTTGAGGACGACGAGGAACAGAAGACCTGTGTGCTTGCCACCGTAGGGTCGAGTTTTCTTTGATTGTTGGGTCGGCGATGGGGGTTGATGGCATGGCTTCAGTTTTGGGTTGTTGTGTCGATGGAGGCCAAGTTTCTTTTGTGGCAGGCAGTAGTTTGAGTGGCTCGTCGATCGACTTCGGCAATGATCTATGACCGATTCAATTGAACAGGTAATGAGCCAAATTCTATCATTTTTTTTTAAATGGTTGAGATCAATTATTTTTGTATTTATAAAGTACTCGTGGTCCTCTGTTCCATGATAATTATAAGTAAATCTTGCCATGAAACGTTACTTGTGTTGGGGTCTTGAGTTGGTAACATATTACAAGACATGTGTATGATATGGTTTCATAGAACACGTGGATTATACATCAGGTTTAGTTCTTGGATATTAAATCCTGGTGATAAAACATTTACATTTTTTTTGATGCTAGAAGAGTATCCCAGTCGACTACCGAACTAATCTCTCCCCGTGGCACAATTTCCATACACCCGCTTCCACCAGGACTCGAAACCTGGACCTTGGGAATTAAAGGGAATGCAGTCGTGACTTGAAGAATTCTGGAAAGTTCGGAGCCAATTCATGAAGATTTCTTGACGATATGTTTTCAACTCGGTCACAACGTTAAAACCCGCAGACCAGAACCTGGTGCTTTATAATTCCTGCGACAAAGTGACTTGCTTGCCAATTAATGTGTGGCCCCGACTTGCTGCTATTCCTAAGGAAATAAAAAAGAATTTTTTTTGCGCCAAAGAAGGAGAACTCCTAGAAGATATTAATTCCTACTTTTTAGTTACCTTAGCTGGATTGTATGAATTATAGGCTCGGGTTTCAGAATAGTAAAAGGAACATCGGCTCCAGCAAAAAAAGAGAACTTTTCTTTCTCTGGACATTGAGGACACCAGGATTGGGAGGAGAGCAGCTGGAGGCTGAAGGCTGAAGCTTTTGTCGAAGTTCTTGCTAGTTTTTTTTTTTATTTTCTTCTTGCTATAAACAAATCCTCCATGCTTGTTTGCTATTTTACTATGAACTAATCCTCTTTTCTAGATCAAGAGGGATGTAGCTACTTGATTTCTTTTATGGTTTAATTACTCCTCGAGCAATTTTCTTATTCGTGTTCTTGGTTGATTTGTGTGTGCTTTATTCAGGTTTGAAGCCTGATCACCTTTATTACTTGCCTTAGGATTTAAACCAAGTACCGACAGGAGAAGTTTAACTCTGGAGAAACACAAATCAACCTTAGTCTTGAGACTGAAAGGTAATAGATTATTGTGGAATTAGTAACAACACAAAGCATCTTTGCTCTTAGGAATAGGTTTGATCCACGACAGTGGTAAGATTGACATCTGAGATGAAATTATGCTTCCAAAAGTCGATAATTTCACCCTAGGTTGTTACCCATCAAGAAAACGAATAGAAAACTGTAGATTTTTAGCGAACAATGTTGCCCCATTCGCGGATACAGAACGGAGTCACCCTGTTAGCAGAATATACTGTAGACCATCCATATTCTGATCTTTACATATAATTCACAGTTATTTGCATTTACTTTATTGTTGATTTCGATTTCAATTCAAATCTTCAAATCGATAACTCTCTCTTTTACTGTTTTCGGCATAACGGAGTGAGTCTGTTGATTAGTTATTTTGCCTAGTCCCTGTGGATACGACCTTGTGTGCTACTACGATCTGTACGCTTGCAGATTTTTACACATCAAGAATCATCTTCAAGGAGATAACTCGAAGGAAAAGAAATAATTTTCTTGCCCAAAAACTCAGAAAGATATCGGGGGTAAAATTGAAAAAAAATTCCAGAAATTTCAATAAATTTAACTTATGAAAAATCGGGGCGTTACAGTTCTACCCCACCTATGAAAATTTCGTCCTCAAAATTACAAGATAAGATCAGAACAGATGTGGATACTGCTCCCACACATGGGACTCCACCTCCCAAGTAGCCTCATTCGGAGAATGCCGGCTCCATCTAACCCGAACCATAGGGATAGTACGACTCCTCAGCTGTCGTACTTCCCAGGCTAAGATCTCCACTGGCTTCTCGACATAAGTCAGATCATCAGCAACCTCCAACTCTACAGGCGATACCACATGACACAGATCAGACCGATAACGCCTCAACATCGAGACATGGAATACTTCGTGTATGCAAGATAGCTCCTCCGATAAAGCCAATCTATAAGCCTGCGGACCAATCCTCTCCACGATCTCACAAGGACCGATATAATGAGGGCTCAACTTGCCCTGCCTAGCAAACTGAATAACACCTCTCCAGGGAGCAACACAGAGGAAAACCATGTCTCCTACATTGTACTCCATCTCCTATTGATGCTTATCAACATATCTCCTCTGTCGGTCCTGAGCAGCTCTCATACACTGCTTGACCACCTCAATCTGATCCACAGTCTCCTGGACAAGATCTGGACCATTCACCTGCCTCTGACCCTCCTCATCCCAACAGAGCAGACTATGGCACTTCCGCCCATACAAGGCCTCATAAGGCGCCATGCCAATACTAGAGTGATAACTGTTGTTGTAAGCAAACTCAACCAAGGGTAACGTTTGATCCCTTGAACCACTGAAGTTGAGCACACAGGCTCTAAGTATATCCTCCAAAGTCTGAATAGTCCTCTCTGACTAACCAACTGTCTGAGGATGAATAGCCATACTGAAATTCAGCTTAGTACCCAAAGCTGACTGCAAACTCTTCCAGAAGTGGGATGTGAACCTCGGATCCCTATTCGACACAATGGATAGAGGAACTCAATGTAATCTAACAACACCCGAGATTTACAACCTTGCCAACTTATCCATCGTATCTGTTTGCTGGATATGTAGGAAGTGAGCTGACTTGGTCAACCTGTCGACAATGACCCAAATGGCGTCATGCCAGCCCCCGATTCTCGGTAACCCGATCACAAAATCTATAATGATGTGCTCCCACTTCTACTGCAGAATAGTCAACGATCTCATCTTGCTGGCAGGAGCCGGATGCTCGGCTTTCACATACTGACAAGTCATGCAACAAGCCACAAACTCCGCAACATCCTTCTTCATCCCAGGCCATCAATAGTGTCTCTTCAGGTTCAGGTACTTCTTTGTGCTACACGGATGCATGGCATAGTGCACGTTGTGCGCTTCATCCATAATCCACCTCCTCAGGTCATCCATGTCTGAAACACAAAGACGATCACCCGTCATCAAAGCTCCATCCTCCCGGATATAAAAACTAGAACTCTCACCACCAAGAGCCTTATCCCGCAACTCTGCTAGATGAGGGCCACTGAACTGTAACTCTATAATCTTATTCCGCAAAGTCGGTCGGATGCTCAAACTGGCCAACAAGGCACTGGTGTCATCAACCTCCAACTGAGCATCCAAAGACCTCAACTTCAACAAAGATAGCAAATCAAAGGAAACCCGCTCCTCATATGCAAAAGACACTCTCTTCCGGCTAAAAGTATCTGCAACCACATTAGCTTTTCCCAGATGATAGTCAATAGTATAATCATAATCCTTCAGAAGCTCGATCCAACACCTCTGCCTCATATTGAGCTCCTTCTGGGTCGTGATGTACTTCAAGCTCTTGTGATCCATGAAAATCCGACACTTCTCCCAGAGTAGATGGTGTCTCCAGATCTTCAAAGCAAAAACCACAGCAGCTAACTCCAGATCATGAGTCGAATAATTCTTCTCATAAGTCCTCAGTTGTCTAGAAGCATTAGCAATCACCCGACCCTTCTACATCAGCACACAACCCAAACCCAAACCAGAAGCATCACTAAACACCGTGTACTCCACACCGGGCCACGGAACTGTCAACACTGGTGCAGAAGTCAAACGACCCTTCAGCTCCTCAAAACTCTGCTGGCAACAATCATCCCACATATAAGAGCAATCTTTCCTTAACAACTTAGTCATGGGACACGTTATCAAGGAAAACCCCTCAATGAACCTGCAATAGTAACCAGTAAGTCCAAGGAAACTTCGCACCTCATAAGCATTCTTCGGTGGTTCCCACTCCATAACCGCCTTAAGCTTCGCCGGGTCCACCCTGATACCTTCTCCCGACCAGTCGCGGCGCCTCAGGGGGGCTGAAGGGGGCCATAGCCCCCCCGGGCTTCCGTTATTATTATGTTGTGTACAAAGATTGCATAGAGTGAGGCTTGGCTTGGTGGAAAAGTGTTGTGTTATTTCACCTTCAACCATGGTTCGAACCCTACAGCCAACCCTTTTCTTTCAATTTTGGCCCCCTTTCAATTATTTTTGAGCTTCACCGTTGCTCCAGACACTAGATGCCCGAGAAAAGCAACCTCATCCAACCAAAACTCGCACTTGCTGAGTTGGCATGAAGTTGTTTCTCCCACAGCCTATGCAACACTAGTCTCAAATGCTCCTCATGCTCGGCCATACTCCTCGAGTTGACCAGGATATCATCAATGAAAACAACCACAAACCGGTCTAAAAACTCATGGAACACCACATGCATCACACACATGAACACTGTAGGAGCATTTGTTAACCCGAAGGGAACAACCACAAACTCAAAGTGGCCGTACCAAGTGCGAAAAGTAGTTTTTAGTACGACCTGCTCTGCAATCCTGACCTGATGGTATTCGGATCGCAAGCCAATCTTTGAGAACACAGATGCGCCTTGCAATCGATCAAACAAGTCATCTGTTATCCTAAACATGTGTTAAGAACTTAATTAAGTAATTAATTAAGACTAATCTTGTTCGGGATATTTCTGATGATTATTCAATGGCTACATTATTATTTTGATGATTAACAAATAATATGGAAAGCCCTTGTGTGTTTTAAGCATTTGCAGAAAATTTGGTTTCTGGCAGAAACCAAGTACCATGAAGATTTGCTTCAGCGTGGCTTTTTCGTTGAACCAAAACGTCACTGTCTGGGCAGTTGGAGAAGTGGTCCCGAAAAGTAGCTGACTTTGGTGCAATTAAAACAACAGATTTACTTGGCCTCCAAGAGTCAACTAATAGTCAGAAAAGTGGTCCTTACACCCTCTTTCATGCCATCAAAGAGCTGGTGGTCCTCATTTCCATTTTTGGAGAAAATTTTTGAAGATTGAAGAACAATTCCTACCCAAGTAATTACCAGTTATGGTTCAGCCGACAGCCAAATCTTGACAGTTCTTAAATGAAGAAAGAAGTCAACTTGTGCGCCACTTGGAAGCAATCTAGCCGTTGGAAGACACTCCTCCCCATCCTTAGAGTCTGTAAATAGAGGATTAAAGCCTCACAACAAATTAACCTAGCTATTCAAGAGATTCTAAGTTGAGAAAAGAGCTTATATTGAGAGATATTCTTGTGCTTAATTTGTGTAACTTCTTGAGTGAGTCACTCTTGAAGCTTTGCCTTAGGAAAGGCTGTAATCAGTAGCATTAGGGGATAATCTTGTTGGATAGACAAAGCTAGGTTCAGCTTTGGGTTCGGTTTAGCAAGTTCAGCCAGCAAAAACTTGTGTACCATAGGTCATTTGGCTCGCCTGTAAAAGCCAAATTAGTGGATAGTTTAGAAATCCTAAAGGGGGGACCTTTAGGTAGTGGATGTACTCCTGAGTGGGGAACCACTATAAATTACTGGTGTCCTTTGCTTTCCTGTCTTTATTTCGCATTTCATTTAAGTTTTACATTTGGCTTCTGTGTCGAGCCAAATCACAGAAAACCAAAAAAGAGGAAAAGCTAATTCAAAACCCCCTCCTTCCCCCCCCCCCCCCCCCCCCCCTCCCCTTCTTAGCCTTTTCTGGGTCAACAATTGGTAGCGGAGCTACGTTCTCAATCTAGTGGATTAATCTCCAGAGAAAAAATCATGGCTTATGAAGGTACAAGTGTCAACAAAGCTCCATAGTTTGATGGAGTGAACTTTGACTATTGGAAGTTTAGAATAAATATCTTCCTTGAAGGAAAAGATCTTGAGATGTGGAATATTGTTCAAAGTCCTTACACCAAACCTCAAAGAGACATGTAATTCTGGTCTGAGGATGAGCTAAGGAGAGCTAAGCTTGATGCACGAGCTAAAAATATACTCCTATGTGGTATAAGTGAAAGTGAGTTTCAAAGGGTGAGTTCTTGTGGCATAGCCTATGAAGTCTGGAGGCTTCTTTGTGTCACGCATGAAGGAAGTAACCAAGTAAAGGAGTCTCAGCTCAATTGTCTAATGAGAGACTATGAGCGCTTTCAAATGGCTGCTGGAGAAACTGTACAAGAAATGGATACATGCTTCACCATTTTTTGCAATGGTTTAGCTCTACTTGGTAGACCCGTCACTCATAGAGATAAAGTGGCAAAGATCCTTAGATCTCTACCCAAGGAGTGGGAGCCAAAGGTCACAACTATTGAAGATGCTCAGAATCTGAGTACTCTCACCTATGAGGAGCTCATTGGCAAGCTTATAGTTCATGGTTCTAAACTAGAACCAAAAGAACCAAAGAAGAAAGATTTGGCTCCTAAGGCGAACCAAGAGTCCAGTGATGAGTACAATGATGCGGATATGGCACTTATCACCAGGAAGTTTGTCGAATTTCTTTGAAAGAGAAGGCAAATGAAAGGAAAGAGTTTTCATGGCACCAAATCCACTAAACAAAAGAAAGATCCACTAGTATGTTTTTGCTGCAATCGTCCGGGCCATATCAAGTCAGAATGTCCACACCAAAAAGCTAAATCTGATTTTCCCAGAAACAAAGGAAAGAAGGCTATGTCTGCATGGGATGATTTGGATTCATCAAGTCATTCTGATTTTGATGAAGCAATAAATCTATGCTTAATGGCTCGAGAAGATGATAAGGTAAATGATTCTCTTGACTATACTTTTGATGAGCTTCAAGATGCATTTAAAGAATTGCATGATAAAAATGAGCAAGAACTTAAGAAGAATGCTTCATATAAAAAACGTATTGTTCTGCTTGAATTTGATCATGCATCTCACAAAACTGCATATGAAACTCTTGAGCGTGCACATGCTAAAAGTTTGTCTATTTGTGAGTCATTAAAGAAAGAAAAACTTGCTGCTCAAAACGCATATGAAGATCCTGAGAAAAATCTAGCTAGTAATTTGAGCAAGTGTGAAATGATGATTCAAAAGAATGATGCTCTAAAGGCTGAAGTAGAAGATCTAAAATGTTCATTAGAGAAGTTCACAAATGGAAGAGACAGCCTGAATTTGCTGATAGGACAACAAAGGCATTCACTAGATAAAGTGGAATAGGCGCTACACATATGGTTTTTAACAAGCCAAATCTGCCAGTTAAATTTGTCAAGGCTGAATCTAGATCACAATATAGACCTAGATATCGTGAACATCCTAGGCAGGGACATCATGAGCACTCACACAGACCTGATATCACAAGCTATTACTGTGGAAATGTTGGTCATATGATCAGATCATGCTTTTGTAGGAAGAGAAACAATCATGTTAAATATATTTGGGTTCCGAAAGGAGCCAAATCTAACCCTGATGGACCCAAGTTAGTTTGGGTACCTAAAAATTGATCATTTGATAGGATGCAAGGGATGAATGGGTTCTGGACAGTGGTTGTTCAAGGCATATGACAGATGGCCCATTAAAGTTTACATCCCTTCTTTCAAAACACAGAGGTAATGTTACATTTGGTGATAGTTCTAAAGGAAAAATCCTCGGTATTAGTAAGAATGGCACTAACCCAACTATTGAGCATGTGTTACTTGTTGATATTCTTAAGTACAACCTGCTTAGTATCAGTCAGCTCTGTGATAAAGGATTCAGAGTTACTTTTGAATCATCTAGATGCTTGTGAGTAGAGTTGATGATGAGAATATCTCGTTTGTTGGAAAGAGGATTAGTAATCTATATTCTATATGTTTAAATGATGTTACTAATCGTGAGATTAAGTGCTTTAGCACAAGAACAGATACTGCAACTCTATGGCATAGGAAGCTAGGGCATGCAAATCTTAAACTTATCTCAAATCTGTCAAAGAAAAAATTGGTCGATGGACTGCCCAAACTAAAGTTCGAGGCAGAAACCAAATGTCGTGCATGTCAGCTCGGTAAACAAATCAAAAGTTCATTTAAGCCAAAACATGTGGTATCAACTTCTCGACCTCTTGACTCTTACATATTGATCTTTTTGGTCCTATGAAACTGTGAGTCTTGGTGGTGAAAAGTAAGCATTTGTTATAGTAGATGATTATTCTAGATTTACATGGGTTTTATTTCTTTCACAAAAAGATCATGCATGTCAAGAATTTGGCTCATTAGTTAGGAAGCCGCAAAATGAAAAATGGTATAAAATATCTAAAATCAGAAGTGATCATGGAGGAGAATTTGATAATTCCACCTTCAATCAATTCTGTGAGCAAAATGGCATTGATCACACATTTTCGACTCGTAGAACACCTCAAAAAAATGGGGTTGTGGAAAGGAAGAATCGAACCTTACAAGAAATGGCTAGAACTATGCTTGATGAGTATAAGTTACCTGCCTATTTCTGGGCTGAGGGTATGAACACAGCGTGCTATGTCCTAAATAGAGTCTCTTCGCGTCCATTAATTGAAAAGACACCTTATGAGATTTGGCATGATAGATTCCAAATATTGCATACTTCCGCACATTTGGCTCCAAGTGTTACATCGTGAATACTAAAGATAATCTAGAAAAGTTTCAAGCTAAGTCTGATGATGGTATATTCCTTGGTTATTATTTGAGTAGTAAAGCCTATAGGGTATATAACAAAAGAACCATGGTTGTTGAAGAATCCATGCATGTGGTGTTTGATGAGATTAACTTGAATGATCTTAGTGATGATACAGATGTTGAGTTTACTTTTGAGAATCAACCACAGGTCATTGATATTGATGAGGCAAAAGATGTGCAAATTCCAGATCCAATTGTGAATCAACAGCACTTGGCTTCTCCCGAGCCAAATGTTCAGAACAGCAGTGTACAACCAAATGTTCTGGAATCTGGCTCATGTTCACAACCGAGAAACTCAGAGGTGCAAGCACCTAGAGGACATTCAACAGAGGCCATTTTAGGTGATCTTGGAAGAGGAGTAACTACCAGATCCAGATTACAAAATATCAATACACATCTTGTCTTTTTGTCCCAAGTTGAGCGCAAAAATGCCAATGAAGCCATACGTGATGAAAATTGGGTGATGGCAATGCAAGAAAAGTTTAATCAGTTCGAGAGGAATAATGTGTGGGAGCTTGTTGCAAGGCCTAAAGACCATCCTGTCATTGGAACCAAATGGTCTTCAAAAACAAGCTTGATGAATCAACAACTGTGGTAAGAAACAAAGCTAGATTGGTTGCACAAGGGTACAATCAAGAGGAAGGTATTGATTATGATGAGACCTTTGCACCAATAACTGTACTTAAATACATTCACATGCTGCTTGCATTTGCATCATTTAAATCTTTTAAACTCTATCAAATGGATGTCAAGAGTGCTTTTCTAAATGGATATATCATGGAAGAAGTATATGTAGAACAACCTCCAGGATTTGAAAACCATGTACATCCACAACTTGTGTTTAAGTTAGAAAAGGCATTATATGGTCTTAAGCAAGCACCTAGGGCTTGGTATGATAGATTAAGCTCATATCTGATTTCACAATACTTTACAAGAGGAAAGGTAGACTCAACTCTATTTGTGAAATCTAACCAAGATGATATCATTATTGTGCAAATATATGTTGATGACATTCTATTTGGTGCTACTAATGAATCTCTTTGTCAAGAGTTTGAAAAGCTTATGCACAGCGAGTTTGAAATGAGCATGATCGGGGAATTAAATTTCTTCATAGGTTTTCAAGTCAAGCAACTCAATGGTGGGATTTTTCTTAACCAAGCAAAGTACACACGAGAGCTGCTGAAAAGATTTGGCTTGTCAAGGATGAGAATGGTAAGGATGTTGATGTGAAATTATACAGAGGCATGATAGGTAGTCTTTTTTACCTTACAGCTACAAGACCAGACATTATGTATAGTGTTTGCTTGTGTGCTAGATTTCAATCATGCCCAAAAGAATCTCATCTTAAAGCTATCAAGCGCATCTTCAAGTACATTACTTGGACAATCACTTGTTTCTTGGTCAAGTAAAAAGCAAAATTCAGTTGCTACTTCCACAACCGAGGCTGAATATGTAGCAGCTGGTACATGCTGTGCACAAGTGTTATGGATGAAACAAACACTTGCTGATTATGGACTAACTTTCAAGTGTGTTCCTATCTTTTGTGACAACTCAAGTGCCATTAATCTAACTAAGAACCCGGTGCAACACTCTCGAACCAAACATATTAAAGTGAGACATCATTTTATTCGAGACCATGTGTTGAAGAAGGATGTGGCCATTGAGTTTGTGAGAACTTAAAATCAACTGGCTGATATCTTTACAAACCATTGAAGGAGGATCAGTTCACCAAAATCAGACTCGAGCTTGGTATTTGCAATATAAGTTAAGTATTTTGATTTGGCTCCACATTTGGTTTTTATGTGTTCATGCATATCATAACAAATCACACACATATGCACTTAGAATATATACAATTGTCACACATCTCACTCTTGCACTAAGCATATGAGCATATGAGGACACATCGTGCCTGCCATCTAATCATCAAAGGCATCAAGGAGAAAGAGCTGCAGTATTTGGTTCATGGACGAGCCAAAACCTATTATCCAGTGGATAAAAGGCAACGGTTAATAAAAAGAAGAAAGAGAGTGCAAACTCAACTTGACAACATCTGAGGCAACGACTATTTGTGGTGTCCCACATCTGTCAAAATGAAAAAAGGAATAACTGAAAAGCAAGAGGTTCATTTATGGTAGTTGGACCACTTCCGGTTTTTAAAAAAACCCACGATTATCTCTCTCTTCACCATTACCCACCTTCTCTTCAACTTCCCTTTTCAGTTTTTTTCTCTGAAATACAAACACCTCTAACCCTAAACACTTACCATTATGAGAACCAACAAAGGGAAAAATCTCAAGGAGATACCCTCGAAACAGAAACCACCAAAACAACCAGCACCTCCAAAAGGGAGAACCAAGGTTGCTGCTGGAAAACTGGTGTTGAAGATGACCTCGACACCAGAGAAGAAAAAGGACAAGGAGAAAGAAGAGAAAACAAGCCCGGATCTTACATCACCTGAAAGAGAGGCGGCTGTCCAACTCGAGAAACTCAAACTTGAGACTCAAACCCAAGAAGCCATGGTGCCTCCAGGAGAAGAGTCCGATTCCAAGGTGTATGCATTCAACCTTGAAGAAGCACCACCAGGGAACATCTTTGAAACAAGCATTTTAACCTCTGAACCTTTCAATGTTCGAATTTCAAGCTCTGGAGAGGTATATGTTGCTGATAAGACTCTGATACTAGGAATGCTGTAGTTGATAGTACTATCAAGAGTGTTGAGAAATCTAGTGATATGATTAAGTCTGTTGATAAAGCTGATTGTGTTGGTAAGGGTTCTGGTTTGGCAAAGGCCAAATCTGATTATGTTATATAGAAGTTGGCTGAATCGAGTGAAAAGGTTAAGCCTTTGGATGTTGAGAGGGTTTTGGCTCATCAAAAGCCAAAACCAATTTGCTTGTTGCTTTTGTGAGGTCATTTGTACCTCCTCTAGGAAAAGATGCAGCGGAGTTCTATGAGGAGAAGATGAAGGAACTGGGTGGTGTCCTGGTTCACATGAAGAACACTGATGAAGAAGATTTGGCTGCAGAGCGAGCCAAATCCAGTGCTCCTGTAGAAGAATAGTACTTGGCTGATAAAGAAGCCAAATTCGGAGAACAGATGAAGATAGATGAAACGGAGAAGAGCAAGAATGCTGAGATTGTTGATGAGATCCCAACCGTGATTCCAATTTCTGAGGAGGATAAAGATGCAACAGATGATCTGGTGCATGTTGTTGAGATTGCAAAGGAAGTGGCCAAACAGGTTGATGAAGAAGTGAAGGATGATTTGGCCCAGACTGTTGAAAAGGCCAAATCTCCAGACTACTGAAAAGGCCAAATCTGTCGAAGAAAAGTCAAAGGAGGACCTGAATGAAGAAAAAGGTGAAAGCTTGCTGCCAGAAGGAGATTTGGCTCAGCCTGAGACCAAATCTGCCACTAAGAAGGTTAAACCAAGCATTGAACCAGAGGCAGAGAGTTCCAAGACAAAGTCTGATGCGCCTAAGCCAAAGATGCCAAAACATTTGTCTCATACTCTAACCACTCAAGTCTCTCGACATGTCAGGCCAAGCACCCGTGTGAAGACAGTGTTTAGAAGTGGAGGAAAGAAGCTTGGAGAGAAGGTTGTTGAGGTGGATTCTGATGATGATGAGATCCACAGTGAGAACACACCTGTCCATGAAGACTCCAACAAGAGGAAGCGAGATGCTGAACAACGAGAAAGCTCTGGAGCCAAGCAGAGTGATGACGAGCCAAATGATAGTGATAAAGAGGAGAGTTCTGATGATGGCTATGAAAGCGAGAGGGAATTAGAGAAAGATAAAGATGAGGATAACAGTGATGAAGATGAGGACAAGGATGAAGAAGATAATGAAGGGTCAGATAAGGCTGAAGACGTTGAAGAAAAGGATAAGAAGTCCGAGAAAGAAGAAGAAACCACTCCTACACCAACTAAAAGAAAATTGAAGAATCTGTCCAAGTCGGGTTTCAAGAAGAAGGCTAAAAAGAAGTATTTTACTTATACTCCAACCTATACAGTGGAGCTTGATGATTTTGAAGCCAATTGGAGTAACAAAGCTGTTGAAGGATACTACTCTCGAGACCTTAGTCACTTTGAAGGTATAAGGTTATGAAGTTCTCATGAAGGACTTCTATAACAATTTGACTGTTGAGTATGGAAATAAGTGTTGGCCCAGAAAAGGCTAAGAAGGGGGGGTTGAATTAGCTTTTCCTCTTCTTTGGTTTCCTGTGATTTGGAACGACACAGAAGTCAAATGTGAAACTGAAATGCGAAATATAAAGGCAGGAAAGCAAAGGACACAAGTAATTTATAGTGGTTCCCTACTCAGGAGTACATCCACCACCTAAAGGTCCCCTCTTTAGGATTTCTAAACTATCCACTAATTTGGCTTTTACAGGCGAGCCAAATAACCTATGGTACACAAGTTTTTGCGGGCTGAACTTGCTGAACCTAACCAAAAGCTGAACCTAGCTTTGTCTACCCAACAAGATTATCCCCTAGTCCTGCTGATTATAACCTTTCCCAAGGCAAAGCTTCAAGAGTGACTCACTTAAGAAGTTACACAAATCAAGCACAAAGAATATCTCTCAAGGTAAGCTCTTTTATCAACTTAGAATCTCTTGAATGGCTAGGTAGATTTGCTGTGAGGCTTCAATCCTTTATTTATAGATTCTAAGGATGGGGAAGAGTGTGTTCCAACGGCTAGATTGCTTCCAGGTGGCGCACAAGTTGACTTCTTTCTTCATTTAAGAACTATCAACATTTTGCTGTTGGCTGAACCATAACTGGTAATTACTTGGGCAGAAATTGTTCTTCAATTTTCAAAAAATTTCTCCAAAAGTGGAAATGAGGACCACCAGCTCTTTGATGCATGAAAGAGGATGTAAGGACCACTTTTCTGACCGTTAGTTGACCCTTGGAGAGCAAGTAGATCTGTTGTATTAATTGCACAGAAGTCGGCCACTTTTCGAGACCACTTCTCCAACTACCCAAACACAGACGTTTTGGTTCGACGGAAAAGCCACGCTGAAGCCAAATCTTCAGGTATTTGGTTTCTGCCAGAAACCAAATTTTCTGCAAATGCTTAAAACGCACAAGGGCTTTCCATATTGTTTGTTAATCATGAAAATAATAATATAACCATTGAATACTCATAAAAAATATACTAAACAAGATTACTCTTAATTAATTACTTAATTAAGCACTTAACACATGTTTAGGCTAACATTCTCCCCCTTTTTTATGATGACAAACATGTTGCTTTTTTTGTCATTTAAAACAGTGGTTAGAAATAATTTAACCGGATAAGCAAAAATTCCCCCTGTTTTAAAGCATAATTTCAGAAAATTTTAACGCATTCATTTGGCTCAATTTTTCAGCCAAAGGCTCCCCCTGCGTATATGCATCGTATACTAAAATGCTAAAGGATTTCATACAAGTATCCTTGCAAAGAAATTCTCAACATAACGTTTGGCTTAACCATCAGCCAAATATATCATCGATTAACAACATTATAAGCACATGAGTATTTCCTGCAATAGTCATTTGGCTTTTCATATCAGCCAAAAATTTTAACATTATAAGTGTTAGTGTAATATGCCCAAAAGCCAATCAATGGATGATTGTACATAGTCATGTAAATACATTAAGGTTATTCCAATAAATATGTTTATGAGATAAACGCTTGCACATATTTATAACCCTAGAATACTTTATATTCTTAAATGTCCCTAGTCGATCATTATTATGGATGGGTTGTAATAATAAATTAAGACTAGCGTATGTTGAGAATTATATGAGATATGAATTCTACATACGGGTACAAGTTAGAGAACTTGTGGTCTGGACTGACCCGACATAAGAACACTACATGGAACGTTATATGATTGTCAATAGTGGTTCTTATATGTATTGTTCTTAGACTTGAGATCATCAAGGTTCCCAACATCTGAGTCATATACTTTGATATTACTCTTGGCTATTCGTAACTGAGTAGACCTTAGTGCAATCATTGGGTATATGATATAATGTGTAGTGGGTTTTGTATGATCAAAAAGGGATTCATCCAACCCATATAACGGGTATATTATCAGATGGGCCTCTTGATAGAGTTGAACTATAAATGCATGGCCATGCTCAGATTCTGTGATATGGTGATATCATTAGTATCTGCTTTACACAGTTAACTTGGGGATCAAGAAACTTAGATTAAACATATACGAGATTGACTTATTCCATGTCTCGTGTTTAATCCTGATAATGAGACGAAAGGACGATGACATGTTCCGAGGCATAATGAATCAGTACTGATCTTGTCGTTTGGGTAGCAATGATGTGTTGCTAGACACCGCTCATTGTTTATAATTGTAAAATGAGATTTTACAATTATTGCCAAATGTTACAAGTGCCTACAGGGTCACACACTTAGAACTGTTGATTCGAGCTGGTGGTAGAACCATGGTTGGACCGTGGTTCGACCAGGTAGTTGGACCATAGTTGGACCGTGGTTGGACCAGGGCCATTTTGGTTCACTAATTGTCTGAAAAATTGAACCAGAATTAGTGATGTGATGTGTTGATATATGATAATGCATTAGTGGTAAACAAGATAATAGGAATCTTAATCATGATAGATGGTGGACCATTATGTTGGCCATTGTCTCCATTACTTTATGCATTAGTGGGTGTGGATAATTAGATTATCTTGTTCTTGCAATTCTGAGTTCTAGAGACTTGAGAAAGTTTTTCAGACTTTGCAAGAACACACACACACACTCTCCTTTCTTTGAGAAAGAAAGAAAACACCATAAACACAAGTTCTAGCTCCCGAAAATCTGCAGCTAGCACTGTTGTTTGGGAGTGCTCGGGTTGGTAATCGTGAGACGATTTTCGGCTAGTTATCGACGGTTCGTGTGGTTACCGTAGTGGAGCAGGATTTCTGTCCGGTTCTTGCTGATTCAACCAAATAGTTGAGTAAAAGATCTCAACCATTTCCAGGTACGAATTTTGTTATTCGGTTTACTCTATTTCACATGGATTCTCCATGAGTACCTGGTCTTTCTGCTGCAATTTGATTGTCAAGTTTGCATGCCCGGTTACTAACAATAAGCTCATTGACATTTGGCTGCTCCACTGAGCCAAATGTTGTTCCCTGCATAAAAAATTTCCACACACAGAATATATCGCAGCAGCAGTAGAACAAATATCAAACAACAACATTTATCTCCCCCTTTTGACATCAGCAAAAACCAATAAGAGCCAAAGGAGATAATAGATAGCACAAAAAAAGGCAAAAGTAAAGCCAAATATTCGACTTACAGACCAAATATGAGCAGTAGTAGTAAAGTACTTATGCAGAATAGATAAAAAGAGTACTTATGGAGATTGCAATGCATGACCTAAAGCATCAGATCTTCTTGGAGCATCATTCATCATCAGAAGCATCTTTAGAGAGAGAGGCAGCAAATTGGTCGAGCTTTGCAAAGGACTTCTTCTGAGATTTCTTCATTTGGCTGTGGATAGAGCTCATTTCATCCTTTAGCTCACTAATCGCTCCCTTGAGAGTAGTCACTGCACACATCACCATTCTTCAAACCCTTTCCAGCAGATTTGGTCACAAAATACTCACCATCAGGATTTGGCTTGATGTGTGCAAGTGACTTGTGCGCCACCTGGAAGTCAACTTGTGCGCCACCGAGAAACTTCCAACGGCTAGATTGCTTCCAGGTGGGGCACAAGTTGACTTCTTTCTTCATTTAAGAACTGTCAACATTTGGCTGTTGGCTGAACTATAATTGGTAATTACTTGGGCAGAAATTGTTCTTCAATCTTCAAAAAGTTTTTCCAAAAATGGAAATGAGGATCACCAGCTCTTTGATGCATGAAAGAGAATGTGAGGACCACTTTTCTGACCGTTAGTTGACCCTTGGAGAGCATGTAGATCCGTTGTATTAATTGCACAAAAGCCAGCTACTTTTCGGGACCCTTCTCCAACTGCCCAGACAGTGACGTTTTGGTTCGACGAAAAAGCCACGCTGAAGCCAAATCTTTAGTTCTGCAAATGCTTAAAACACACAAGGGCTTTCCATATTGTTTGTTAATCATCAAAATAATATATAACCATTGAATACTCATCAAAAATATACTAAATAAGATTAGTCTTAATTAATTACTTAATTAAGCACTTAACACATGTTTAGGCTAATAATAAGGGGTTAGTTGAGTGCATCAAGACAACAATCAAAGGGAAGAAGATCAAGGTGACAACCGAGTTAACCTGTAAAGTGCTGAAGATCAAGCCAGGGAAGATTAGATTCTATGATTCAGCATCCGAGACTCCAATTAAATTTCTTAAAACTCCATGTCACTCCAAGCAGAACCAGATTCTCTTCAATAGCCTTCAGTCAGGACACTACAACAGTTTGAAACCAAGAGACAAAGCTCTGATGTATACATTGACTCGGGTTATCAAGCCATGGAAGAACTCTCGGACAGTGATCAAGAAACTTGATCAATGGATTCTGGCGTGTCTCATCAAGAAATCCTCCATATGCTTTGGTGAAATTATCCTTCATCACATGGATCTTTAGAAGGAGTATTCTCACGGTTCCTTGACCACACTTCTGGCCAAGAAATTGAAGATTACTCCCACTCTTGCTGATAAGCCAATTGTTCTCAAGAAGAACAATTCGGATACTTTGGCTAAAATGTCTATCAAGCCAAATCCTGATGATGAGTATTCTGTGACCAAATCTGCTGGAAAGGGTTTGAAGATCGGTGATGTGTCAGAGCAAGTGACTACTCTCAAGGGAAAGATCAGTGAGCTAAAAGATGAAGTCAGCTCCATCCGTAGCCAAATGAAGAAGTCTCAGAAGAAGATCATTGCAAAGCTCGACCAAATTGCTGCCTCTCTCTTTAAAGATGCTTGTGATGATGAATGATGCTCCAGCAAGATCTGATGCTTTAGGTCATGCATTGCATTCTCCATAAGTACTCTTTTTATCTATTCTACATAAGTACTCTATTACTACTGCTCATATTTGGTCTGTAAGTCGAATATTTGGCTTTACTTTTGGTTTTTATGATGCTATCTATTATCTCCTTTGGATCTTATTTGTTTTTGCTGACGTCAAAAGAGGGAGATAAATGTTGTTGTTTGTTTGATATTTGTATCAATCAGTTCTACTGCAGCTGCGATATATTGTGAATATGATTTTTATGCAGGGAACAAACATTTCGCTCTGTGAAACAGCCAAATGTCGCGATATATTGTGTATGTGATTTTTATACAGGGAACAAACATTTCGCTATTAGTGTCGATGTGGTTATAATGTTGATAGATTTGGTTGATGTGAACGCCAAATAATTATTGTAGGAAATACTTATGTGCTTATAATGTTGTTAATCAATGATATATTTGGCTGATGGTTAAGCCAAATGTTATGTTGAGAATTTCTTTGCAGGGATACTTGTGTGAAATCATACAAGAGAAACTTGTATACTGTGCTCTTATGTAGGGGGAGCTATTGGCTAAAAGCCTTTATCATTTTCAGTATACGATGCATATACGCAGGGGGAGCATTTGGCTGAAAAATCGAGCCAAATGAATGCGTTAAAATTTTCTCGAAATATGCTTTAAAACAGGGGGAGTTTTGCTTATCCGGTTAAATTATTTCTAACCACTATTTTTAATGGAAAATAAACAACATGTTTTTCATCATAAAAAAGGGGGAGATTGTTAGCCTAAACGTGTGTTAAGCACTTAATTAAGTAATTAAGTAAGACTAATCTTATTTAGTATATTTCTGATGATTATTCAATGGCTACAATATTATTTTGATGATTAACAAACAGTATGGAAAGCCCATGTGTGTTTTAAGCATCAGAAACCAAATACCATGAAGATTTGGCTTCAGCGTGACTTTTTCATCGAACCAAAACGTCACTGTCTGGGCAGTTGGAGAAGTGGTCCCGAAAAGTAGCTGACTTTGGTGCAATTAAAACAACGGATTTACTTGGCCTCCAAGAGTCAACTAACGGTCAAAGAAGTGGTCCTCATACCCTTTTTCATGCCATCAATGAGCAGGTGGTCCTCATTTCCTGCCCATGTAATTACCAGTTATGGTTCAGCCAACAGCCAAATGTTGACAGTTCTTAAATGAAGAAAGAAGTCAACTTGTGCGCCACCTGGATGCAATCTAGCCATTGGAAGACACTCCTCCCCATCCTTAGAATCTATAAATAGAGGATTGAAGCCTCACAGCAAATTAACCTAGCTATTCAAGAGATTCTAAGTTGAGAAAAAGAGCGTATGTTGAGAGATATTCTTGTGCTTAATTTGTGTAACTTCTTGAGTGAGTCACTCTTGAAGCTTTGCTTTTGGGAAAGGTTGTAATCCGCAGGATTAGGAGATAATTGTGTTGAGTGGACAAAGCTAAGTTCAGCTTTGGGTTAGATTTAGGAAGTTCAGCTCGCAAAAAATTGTGTACCATAGGTTATTTGGCTCGCCTGTAAATGCCAAATTAGTGGATAGTTTTGAAATCCTAATGGGGGGACCTTTCGGTAGTGGATGTACTCCTGAGTGGGGAACAACTATAAATTACTTATGTTCTTTGCTTTCCTGCCTCTATTTCGCATTTCATTTAAGTTTTCCAATTGGCTTCTGTGTCGAGCCAAATCACAGAAAACCGAAAAAGAGGAAAAGGTAATTCAACCCCCCTTCTTCGCCTTTTCTGGGCAAACATCATCAATCCTAGACAATGGATACTTGTTCTTCACAGTCACCTTGTTCAACTGCCTTCAGTCTAAACACATCCGCATACTTCTTTCTTTCTTCTTCACAAACAAGACCGGGGCACCCCATGGTGAAGTGCTCGGCCTAATGAAACCCTTTTCTAGCAACTCCTCCAACTGCTTCTTCAACTTCTGAAGTTCAGTCGAAGCCATCCTATAGGGTGGAATAGAGATAAGAGCAACTCCCGATATCAAGTCCACTATATACTCAACCTCACGCTCCGATGGTAAACCTGGTAACTCGCAGGGAAAACATCTGGAAACTCCCTCACTATCGGGATATCCTCCAAACCCAGCACTGGTATCGTGGAGTCCACCACATGGGCAAAGAACGCATCACATCCTTCCTGAATCATCGTAAAAACCTGCAGGGCTGAAATACAACAAGCAAAAAGAGCTCTCCGCTCCCTAACAAACACCAATCTACGCCCTAAAAGAGAACACAAGGCCACTTCCTTGGCTTGGCAATCTACCGCTGCTTGGTGTCTAGTCAGCAAATCCATACCCAAAATCACATAAAACTTACTCATGTCCATAACACTAAGATCTGTAGGAAAACACTCACCATCATACTCAACAGACACATTCCTACATACCCGATCCACACTAACTACACTACCCGTAGGTAACTGAACTCTCAAGGGTCTACCTAGGTCATCACCATCACAATCATGTCTAGTCATGTATGCACGTGAAATAAAAGAATGTGTAGAGCCCGGATCAACCAAAGCATGTGCACGATGACCAAAAACCATAAATATACCTGCAATGACCTATGGAGCATCAGTAGCCTCCTCCCTGGTGATGGCATAGACCCGAGGTGTAGCTACGTGCGTCGCTCCACCTTTACCCTCAGATCCATTACCATGACCACGATCTCTGTAACCATTTCCCCTGCCTGAGCCCGAAGCTACAGAAATTTGAACGTGTACTGAGATCCACCACCAGTCCTTTCTGGACAATTGAGCTTAATATGCCCTGACTGCCCATAACCCCAACACTTAAGTTGTGGTCGCTCTGTCCACGGGACACATCCTGATGCGACTGGCCACCCGAAGATCTACCTGATCTGCCTCGGTAGCCACCTCCCTAGTTCTTCTTAGACCCACGGGAAGAAAAACCCTGCTCACCCGAATAACCACCAATAGAAGCTATATACTACCTCATCGGCTGACTCCCACTGTCCAGGAAAGAAGAATCCTGCTTCTTCTGTCCAGCTGCTCGAGCCTACTATGCTTTCCAACTAGATCCTTTCTATGTCCACTGCAACCTCACAAACTACATCCCACGCCTTGTGCCTCCCACTAGCCATAACTGCCCCCAAGGTGTAGCGTAGGGCACTCACAAACCGTCTGCACTTGGTCTCCTCATCAGGCACAAACTCCCTGGCATAGGAGAGAAGAATGTTGAACCGAATCCGAAAGGCAGTCACCGACTCGTCTGTTCCTTGCTTAATGTCAAGGAACTGTCTTTTCAGATCCTCCAGGTAGCTAATCGAGAGAAACTCCATGTAGAATCTCTCCTTGAACACCTCTCACGGCATCTCCACGGGTATAGGCATACTGATGTCGTTTTACTATCCGCACAGGATCCTGCAAGT
Source organism: Turnera subulata (assembly GCA_028386065.3). Taxonomy (NCBI): domain Eukaryota; kingdom Viridiplantae; phylum Streptophyta; class Magnoliopsida; order Malpighiales; family Passifloraceae; genus Turnera; species Turnera subulata. Next base: position 148,351 of record JAKUCV010001785.1, on the reverse strand, counting down.
GCATAGGGCTGTTGCAGTACTTTATCAAGGTCGTATCCACAGGGACTGGGTTGAGCCTGTTACTCCTTAATTAGATGAATTAGGGTTGAAACAATTAAACAGAAGTAATTTTTTGGTGAATCCAAATTGATACTTAAAATAAGCAAGATAATAAAAAGTCACAGTAGTGTTGAAGTAGGAAAAGATTAGACTTGGTGAAGACTTAGGCATCCTGGGTTCACATGCCCTGCTTTCATACTCTAAATTGCTCAACAGCATCGTAACAGGCTGAGCCTGTCGACGCCTTGTGTTTAATAAGATGTCTTGAAGGGGCTCCCAACCTAGTGTACTACGAACGACTTTCGATCTTATTGATAGTTCCCCAAGTTTCCATGGTGCTAAGTACCCATAGTCTCTCCCTTTCTTCTTTCGAATGGCTAGGGAGTGAAGGCTGACTATTGTTGGTCTAGCACACTTGGCTTCTCCTTTTGATCCTTCACCAAGCTACTACTTAATTAAAAATAGGCCTCTCAATAGTCAATCAAGAATCAAATTAAAATGGTATTATTTTCTCGACTGTGCCAGCACAGTCTGTTGACAACACAGAATCGATTATAAAGATCAGTTCTTGTAGGCGCTCTCGACCTATACTGCACCCATTTATTTTCACTCATAGGTGGCTCCCAAGATTCTCACTCATCCTAACGCTTTTGTTTCGGTCAAACCAAGGGGACTAAGGGTTGGTGTCAGGCTAGTTCCTCAATTAATTCCTAACCTCTGTCAAAAGCCAGAAACTAAGGGTTGGTTGTTGTTTTTCCAGCAACTATGGTTTCACCTTTTTGTCCATCACCTAGCTACCTGTAATCATGCATGGGTTTGATCAAGACTCATACATGGAAAAAGTTGCAACAACCAAAGCAAGAAGTTGGGTTAAGAACATAAGATGAGCAATTCATTACAACGAAAACAAAGATATGTTACACCTCTTCAACCTAAGAGGGGTTAGTTTAGTTCATAATCTGAATTACAAAATCAAAAGGAATAAAGAATAGCATAAGGATTGGAACAAACTGAGGGCTAGAGATAACAAGATTTCTGCCGAGAAAAGGTTGTAGAATTGTGTTTCCCCTTGAACCCTTGTTCCAAAACTTCTGCAGTTTTAATGGTGTTTGATTGATGGTGAATTCGATGCTCAGTTCTCCTTCCGTCTTCCTGTTTATAGGCACGGATCCTCTCCTTCTTTCTTCTCCCACTTGCTGGAAGGTATGGGAGTTGGGCAAGTTGGTTTTCAGTTGCCCATCGTGTTCCTCAGGATAAGACGCCATAGGACGTGTCCCGATAGGCTGAATTCTTCAGATCAGCAGGCTTAGAAGACTTTTGCGGAGGATAATAGTTCTTTAAGTGCAATATTCATTGGGTGAAATGATTATTGCCACTTTCCCATACAGAAAGTTTTCTGAAACGCTCCGGTTATGATTGCAGGATTGAAAATGCTGCAAGTTACGAGGTTCTGCAAGTGGCTGAATTTTATATTCATTCTTCACTTTTCTGGTGTTCTGCAGATTTCATAGGCTGAGCCTGTGGTTTGCCTGTTTGCAATCTTTTTTCGATTTTTCTTTGCAATTGATTCTGCTTCCCTTGCGATTGGTGTGGTGGCATAGAGGCTTTGTGGATCAAGGCAAGGGTAGTGAATTCTAGTGGATATCTTGTGATTGGAGGGGGGATCGTAGCATTTTATTGATTCTGCAGTGAACAACAAGCTCAAAATAGGCTCAGGTTGTAGCAGAGGTTGTTTCTTTGATTTCTCCAGTAAAATCTCCCAAATCCTTCGAATTGTACCTAGAGTCACTAATCATATAGCAAGGGGTGGGATTTATGGGAATATGGTGAAATAATGCAAAGCAAGGCATATAATCATGAAAAATTGAGAGAAAATATATCTACAATCATGCCTAAAACTATGCATATTTCATGTGCATCAAAATACCCCAAACTGAAGATATTGCTTGTCCCCAAGCAAACAAAAAAGAAAAGAAGGCATGATTTTGAAAGGAAGTAAGGGTAATTCCAATGCATCAAACTTTCACTAGGTTTCTTCCTTGTAATGTCCCATTTTAGGCATCCTCTTATTTTCGTTCAAAACTGCATCGATTCCAACCAAATTCCTTGTCACTAGTTTTTGTCATAGAAATCACAGTAGTAATTTTGCAACTGGCCTCCATTCCTTCCTTCATCTGAGAGATTCTGCTAAGGATTAGAAAGTGAAAAATATTACCTCATATGCAGACTCATTATCTCTTGTCTCCACTAATGTGCATAAGTCATCAGACTAGGATCACCAGGACTTAACTATATTGTATTGAGGCTGGGTAGGGATTGTCAAAGGAGGGTGGACGGATTTGCGCGAAGGTCAATGGCATGTGAACTTAATTTTTCAGTTCTTGTTCATGAATAGCCTGAGACTATATAGAGGTTGTTTGACTTCTTATTTTCTGAGGTCTCATACTATTCAGCAACTGTATCCCAATGCTTCAGCCACTCTTGATGTAACAAGCGATTCCAACAAATGGATTGGATTTGTGTTCTAGGATGGAGTACGATTCTTCAGATGTCGCCCTTGTCCTTCCTCCCTTTCTTTATTTTTTTTTTCTTTTTTTTCCTCTTCCCATATTTTTCATTTTCTTTTTTTCTTTTGCAAGGGAGGAGGGATTACATGCATCTGGTGCATTCGAAAATTTTTTTGTGCTTGGTCGAGTATGGGCGATATCATTTCTAATCTTGATCGAATCTTGCTCACAGGCTCATCGACGGGGTGAGGCTGTTTGAAGGAATTTGTGCCCTTAGACACTGATGGCCCTTGCTCTAGATGCAAATGGTTGAGGTGGGATGTGCAGGGTAAATGAATAACTTGGGGCCATCTTAATCGGCTCAAATGGGGTTGCAAGGGTCTGATGAGTGAGGTGTGGGGTTGTGTGGTCTGTTGGTATGCCAAAGATAGCCTAGATCCTTTCCTTGCTTGACAATTCTTGTTTGAAATTTTGCCTTGACAGTAGTAATGGCTTGTTCTAAGGTAAACAGGCTGAGCCTGTCTCGTTTAGAAAATTTTTTAATAGGATCCTTCTCTTCTGACATAATTCATGGAATGAAGTTGCTCGATTATTCATGCTTTGCTTGTTTTGAGAAAATAAGACAAGTTTTGAGACTAGGATCTGAGCAGAATTAAATGAAAAAAGAGAAGGTGCATAAATATAAAAAGTGTAAGTAACCGGGCACGCAAACTTGATAAAAAAAATTCAGCGGAAAGACCCGGAACTCATGGAGGATCCATGTGAAACAGAGTAAACCGAATAACAAAAATTTCGTACCTTGTTTGATTGAGATCTTTCACTCAACTGATGATACGAATCAACAAGAATCGGACAGAAATTCGACTCCTCTACGGTATCCACAGGAACCGTTGATGACTGCTAGCAACCGTCTCACGATCACTAACTCGAGCACTCTCGAACCGCAGTGCTAGCTGCAGAATTTCCGAGAGCAAGAGAGCCTATAGTGTTTTCTCACAACTCCTGTGAATGTGTTTGTGTTGAGCTCTCAAAAATCTGCTCTTCCTTCACCCTCTTACACATATCACATATATGTTTACATGTTAGTTAATATAGAAAATGGCCAATCAATAATACATACATCTTATCATGCATAATTGTATTTTCCATTATTTATACTTTAGTCACAATCATCTACATGATCATGTCTCCACTAACTCAATTATATATATCAACATATATATAAAACAACACATCCTTTCATGCTTTTGGTTCAACAATTCAGGTAACTATTAAACCGAACCATCCCAAACGACCCGATCCAACCATGGTCTAACCACTAGCTCAAATACCTGGTCGAACCACCGTCCAACCATGGTTTAACCACCAGCTCGAATCAACAGTTCTGAGTTGTAAACTTATTTACAATTATAAACAATGAGCGGCATCTAGCAACACATCATTGCTACCCAGACGACAAGATCAGTACTGATTCATTATGCCTCGGAAACATGTCATTATCCTTTCGTCACATTATCAAGAATAAACACGAGACATGGAATAAGTCAATCTCGTATATGTTTAATCTAAGTTTCTTGATCCCCGAGTTAACTACGTAAAACGGATACTAATGATATCACCATATCACATAATCCGAGCATGGCCATGCATTTACAATTCAACTCTATCAAGAGGCCCATCTGATAATGTACCCGTTATAAGGGTTGGACGAATCCCATCTTTATCATACAAAACCCAATACACATTATATCATATACCCAATGATTACACTAAGGTCTACTCAGTTACGAATAGCCAAGAGTAATATCAAAGTATATGACTCACATGTTGGGAACCTTGATGATCTCAGGTCTAAAGACAATACATATAAGAACCACTAATGACAATCATATAACGTTCCATGTAGTGTTCTTATGTCGGGTCAGTGCAGACCACAAGTTCTCTAACTTGTACCCGTATGTAGAATTCATATCTCATATAATTCTCAACATACGCTAGTCTTAATTTATTATTACAACCCATCCATAATAATAATCGACTAGGGACATTTTAAGAATATGAGATATTCTAAGGTTATAAATATGTGCAAGCGTTTATCACATAAACATATTTATTGGAATAACCTTAATGTATATACATGACTATATACAATCATCCAATGATTGGCTTTTGGGCATATTACACTAACAATCTCCCACTTGCACTAAAGTCAATCATCCATGTATCTAATACCAATGGATGTAGCATGACCATCATGCTTCTGCTGTGAGAGAGGTTTAGTCAATGGATCTGCTACATAGTTCTCAGAAGGAACTTTGCACAGCCTCAGTTGTAGAGTCGGCAACTATTTCTTGCTTGGAACTCTTCCAGCAAACAGCAGCACCTCCAACACAAAACACATATCCTGACTATGATTTAAAGTCATCCCTATTAGTTTGGAAGCTAGCATCTCTGTAACCCTTTACAACAAGCTCGTCAACGCTTCCGTACACAAGGAATGCATCCTTAGTTCTTCTAAAGTACTTAAGGATGTTCTTAACCGCTGTCCAGTGACATTCACCGGGATCAGATCGATATCTGCTTGTGACACTTAATGCATATGCAACATCTGGTCGAGTACATAGTATGGCATACATGATAGATCCTATAACAGATGCATATGGGATCTTACTCAATTGTTCTCTCTCTTTAGATGTACTAGGACATTGTTTCTTTGAGAGAGTTATGCCATGTGACATGGGCATGCCAAACCTCTTTAGCACCTTGTCAATATATGTACTTTGATTTAGTCAAAGAAGTTTTTTGGATCTATCTCTGTAGATCTTTATGCCTAACACATAGGCAGCTTCTCCTAAGTCCTTCATTGAGAAATTCTTTCCAAAACAAATCTTTACAGACTATAGTGTCGGAATACCATTCCCAATGAGTAGAATGTCAACAACATACAATAGTAAGGTAATGATAGTGCTCCCACTAACCTTCTTGTAAACACATGGCTCATCTTCATTTTTAATGAAACCAAACTCTTTGATCACTTCATTAAAACGAAGATTCCAACTCCTAGAAGCTTCCTTCAATCCATTAATGGATCTCTGCAATTTGCATACCTTATTAGCATTCTCTGTGTAAGTTTTCGGACAAGCAAATATGACACTCATATGCAATAAAATGCGCAGCGAAAAACCGGAAACCATGGAGGATCCAAGTGAAGCAACTAAACCGAACAACAGAAATTTCGTACCTTGTATGGTTGAGGTCTTTCACCCAACTGTTGAGATGAACCAGCAAGAGCCGGACAAAAATCCCGCCCCTCTATGGTATCCACACGAACCGTTGAGGACTAGTCGGGAATCGTCTCACGATCTCCAACCGTGGTGCTAGCTACGTATTTCCAGGAGCTATGTGGTATTTCTTTCTTTCTCAAAGAATGGGTGTGTGTGTATGTGTTCTTGCCTAGTCTGAAAACTCAGAATTCAGAATGGAAGAGAGAGAGAGTGTAATCATATTACTCAACCCAATTAGTGCATAGATTAAATAGACAAGGGACCAACATAATGGCCAACAAAATGGTCCACCATCAAACATGATTATGACCCCAATTTCTTGTCTACCACTAAGCACTAATGGGATAACACATCACATGCAATCAGGTTTGGCTCACTAATTCTGACAATTATTGAACCGAACCAGCGCAAAACGACTCTTGTCCAACCACGGCCCAACCACACCTGGTCGAACCAAGGTCCCACCACGGTTCAACCACCTGCTTGAATCAACGATTCTATGTGTGTGACCCTGTAGGCACTTGTAACGTTTGGCAATAATTGTAAAATCTCATTTTACAATTATAAGCAAAGAGCGGCGTCTAGCAACACATCATTGCTACCCAAACTACAAGATCAGTACTGATTCAATATGCCTCGGAAACATGTCATCGTCCTTTCGTCCCATTATCAAGATTAAACACGAGACATGGAAAACGTCATTCTCGTATATGTTTAATCTTAGTTTCTTGATCCCCGAGTTAACTGTGTAAAACCGGATACTCATGATATCACCATATCATATAATCCGAGCGTGGCCACACATTTACAGTTCAACTCTATCAAGAGGCCATCAGATAATATACCCGTTATATGGATTGGACGAATCCCATCTCGATCAATCAAAACCCACTACACAATATATCATATACCCAATGATTACCCTTAAGTCCACTCAGTTACGAATGACCAGGAATAATATCAAAGTATACGACTCATATGTTGGGAACCTTGATGATCTCAGGTCTAAGGACAACACATATAAGAACCACTAATGACAATCATATAACGTTCCATGTAGGGTTCTTATGTGGGTTGGCCCAGTCCACAAGTTCTCTAGCTTGTACCCGTATGTAGAATTCATTTCTCATATAATTCTCAACATACGCTAGTCTTAATTTATTATTACAACCCATCCATAATAATAATCGACTAGGGACATTTAAGAATACATCAAATATATTCTAGGGTTATAAATATGTGCAAGCGTTTATCTCATAAACATATTTATTGGAACAACCTTAGTGTATATACATGACTACATACAATCATCCATTGATTCGCTTTTGGGCACATTACTAACAATCTCCTACTTCCACTAAAGCCAATCATTCATGTATCTAATACCAATGGATATAGCATGACCATCATGCTTCCGCTGTGTGAGAGGCTCAGTCAAAGGATCTGCTACATAGTCTCAAAAGGAACTTTGGAACTCTTTTAGCAAACAGCACCAACTCCAAGAAAAAATACATAACCAGACTGCGATCTAAAGTCATCCCTGTCGGTTTGGAAGCTGGCATCTGTGTAACCCTTACAACAAGCTCACCAACGCATCCGTAGACAAGAAATGCATCCTTAGTCCTTCTCAAGTACTTAAAGATGTTCTTAACCGCTGTCCAGTGACTTTCACCTGGATCAGAATGATATCTGCTTGTGAAACTGAAAGCATAAGCGACATCCGATCGAGTACATAGCGAGGCATACATGATAGATCCTATTATAGAAGCATATGGAATCTTACTCATCCGTTCTCTCTCCTTAGATGTACTAGGACATCGATTCTTTGAGAGGGATACACCATGTGACATGGGCAAGAAACCTTTCTTGGAATCTTGCATGCTAAACCTCTTTAGCACCTTGTCAATATATGTACTCTGACTTAGCCCGAGAAGCCTTTTGGATCTTTCTCTATAGATCTTTATACCTAACACATAAGCAGCTTCTCCTAAGTCCTTCATTGAGAAATTCAACATACAATAACAAGGAAACGATAGTGCTCCCACTAACCTTCTTGTAAACACATGGATCATAAATGGACCTCTGCAAGTTGCATACTATATTAGCATTCTTTGGATCGACAAAACCTTCAGGTTGTGTCATGTACACATCCTCTAAAAGATTTCCGTTAAGGAAAACGGTTTTGACATCTATTTGCCGTATCTCATAATCATGGTATGCTGCTATAGCCAATGGAATCCGAATGGATTTAACCATGGCAACTGGTGAGAAAGTTTCATCATAGTCAATACCATGAACTAGTTTGGAACCTTTCGCAACCAATCGCCCTTTAAAGGTAATCACATTACCATCCATGTCGGTCTTTTCTTAAAGACCCATTTGCACCCTATGGGTTTTAACCCTTCAGGTGGATCAACCGAGGTCCATACCTTGTTTTCGTACATGGACTCCATCTCCGAATTCATGGCTTCTAGCCACATCTTAGAGTCTGGACCCGTAATGGCCTGCTGATAGGAAGTGGGCTCATCCTCATCTATGAGCATCACGTCTCCAGTATGAGTCATAAGAAATCCATATCTCTCAGGCTCATGCCGAATCCAATCCGACCTACATGGTCCATGTGTTACAGGTACAGGACTTTCATCCACAACATCTTGTGGTTCCTGTCCTCGTTCCATCTCAGCCTCTAGAACTCGAACTTCTTTGAGTTCTATATTTCTCCCACTGATTCCTCTAGAAATAAATTCTCTTTCAAGAAAATTAGCAGTTCGAGCAACAAACACTTTGTGCGCTAAAGGATTATAGATACAATACCCTTTAATTTCCTTAGGGTATCCTACAAAGAGGCACTTGACGGATTTAGGTCCGAGTTTATCTGATGCTTCTCGTCTCACGAAAGCCTCGCAACCCCAAATCCTCATAAAAGACAAATTGGGATGCTTCCCTGTCCATATCTCATATGGTGTGTTTTCAACCGATTTAGATGGAACATGGTTAAGTGTAAATGCAGCACACAATAATGCATGTCCCCAAAAGAAGAAGGAAGGTCAGCTTGACTTTTCACAGAACGAACCATGTCTAACAAAGTTCTATTCCTCCTTTCATATACACCATTTCACTGAGGTGTACCTGGTGGAGTAAGCTGTGATACTATACCACATTGCTTTAGATGATCAAGAAATTCTTGGTCTAAGTATTCACCTTCTCGATCTGATCGAAACATTTTAATACTCTTACCGAGTTGATTCTGTACTTCATTATTGATTTTTTTGAACTTTTCAAAGGATTCTGACTTGTGTTTCATTAGATACACATTGCCATATCTACTGTAATCATCAGTAAATGTAATGAAGTACTGAAAACCACCTCTAGCCTGTATAGACATAGGTCCGCATACATCAGAATGTATAAGACCTAATAAGTCTGAAGCTCTTTCACCTTTACCAGTAATGGGAGCCTTCGTCATTTTGCCTAATAAACATGACTCACATGTCTCATATGATTCAAAATCAAATGAGTCTAAAAGTCCATCTTTATGGAAATTAGAAATACGAGTGTCGTCTATATGGCCTAAACAATAATGCCAAAGGTAGGTTTCATTAGAATCGTTCGTTCTAACCTTCTTCGTATTAATGTTATAGATAGGTGTTTCTAGGTTTAGAACATACAAACCATTGCTTAAATATGCACCACCATAGTAAATATCATTGAAATAAATAGAACAACAATTGTTCTTTATTTTCAATGAAAAGCCTTTCTTGTCCACACAAGACATAGAAATCAAATTCCTGCTTATGGTAGGTACATAATAACAATTGTCCAGTTCTGAGACCAAACCACATGGTAAGGATAGATAGTAAGTCCCTACGGCTAATGTAGCAACTCTTGCTCCATTTCGGACACGTAGGTCTTTCTAACCCTTTGCCAATCTCCTTCTCTTTCTCAGTTCCTTCACATTTAAATAAATGTGAGAACCACATCCGGTATCTAATACCCATGATGCAGAGATAGAGATACTAGCCTCTATAACAAAATACCTGAAGCGGAAGTCTTACTTCCCTTCTGTTTCTTTACTTCTTCAAGGTAAACAGGGCAGTTGCATTTCCAATGGCCCGGTTTGTTGCAATGGAAACAATGTCCATCCTTTGCAACACCACCCTTGAGTTTCAGCACAAGAGAACAAGAAGATGCACATGTACCAAACCTTTTGGCACATTTCTCCTTCTTGTCAAACTTTGCTTTACCCTTTCCTCTGCCTTTTCCAATCATCATAATGTTGGAATTGTTTGCCTTCATTTGTTGCTCAACTGTTCCCAACATATTTAGCAACTCAGACAACGATTTGTCATATGGCAAAATTGGCTGTAACTATCCGGCAACGATTGCAGAACTAGAACAACGGCCAACCCCTTTTGCAATAGAAAAATAAGATCCTCAAGGCTCTAAATGTATCCAATCATTTTGAGCACATGAGGTCTCACGGGTGATGACTCAACCATCTTGCATTGGAATAAAGCCTTAGAGGTCTCGTACCTCTCATGCCTTGCTTGCTTTTTCAAGAGCATTTTCAGGTGCTCGATCATATCGAGATGCCCCCATGTTCTCATGTAGCTTCTGAAGCTCAGAGTCCATGGTAATTAGCATAAGGCATGCAACATCCAATGCATCAAAAACATGCTTCTTGTAAGCATCCCTTTCTGCCCTAAGAGCATTAGGCGCCAGTACATTAGGAGCAGGCCCTTCAAGGACATACAACTTTTCTTGTTTGAGGACTATCCTCAAAATGCGATGCCACTCTAGGAAACTATTCCCATTCAGCTTGTCCTTCTCAAGGACCGATCGCAATGATAATGTGCCAGTGTTTTGTGCCATGGTAACTGTACAACAATGATCAACTCACACATATAATAGTCATGTATACAAAATCATTTAATAAGGAATTCTATTAAATAATGCTCCTACTGTGAATCAAAATAATCATAAGTAGGCCAAGATTTATTTTCACCACAACATAGGTCAGCTTTGGCTGATCGCATACATCATAGCTATTTAGGTAGACAGCTCTTGTCAATTACATCTCATGTAACTCTTCGATAGTTGAGTGAACCACACTTGCTCTTGTCTATCTAATAGACTTAGCTCAACTCTTTGCCTCTAAGTCCTCAATCCTATTGAGATGACCTAGTTAAGTCCAAACCCACAATAAGCAGTTCAGATATTACAATTATCCAGTCGCACCTTGCTAGGATAAATATTGGCACCTTGCTTTGGCAAAACCTACCAAGTATTGATCTAAGTAATGATGAGTGCTTACCATGGAAGGCAACTAAGAACTTAATGTTTAATTCAACAATTGTTTCCACGCATAACAATTATGCAATCACATCTTGCTAGGATAAACATTGGCACCTTGCTTTGGCAAAACCTACCAAATGTTGATCTAAGCAATGATGAATACTTGTCAACAATTGTATCCATACATGTCATGCATGTAATTCACCAATCATATATTGATGTTATGTAAGTTTGGAAACCAAAATTACATGAGAACATCGATGTCTAACAGTGAACATCGATGTTGTGAGAATCTGATTCTCGCCAACCACTTGGCATTGCTCATGAGCATCGATGTCCAATGGCCTCTGGAACTCAAGAACATTGATGTCTTGATCTGAACATCGATGTTTTGAGGCTCTGGAACTCCAAACTATTTGGCAAAGCTCAAGAACATCGATATTAGGTTCTTGAACATCGATGTTGGGATGTTCCGAAGGTCCAAAAACTTGGCAGCAGTTTTAAACATCGATGTTTGAGACTTTTGGAACTCAAGAACATCGATGTCCATTGCTGAACATCAATGTCCATGAGAATCTGGAGTCTCAAAATAATCTGACAGAAGGCATGAACATCGATGTTGAAACCTGAACATCGATGTTCAATCCTTTCTGCCAAGGCCACTTGACATGAGAACATCGATGTTTGTCTCACAACATCGATGTTCAATGGTCTCAGCCAAGGAAAATCTAAATGTGAACATCGATGTTGATATGATGAACATCGATGTCCTGGCCCTGCTGCACTAGAACGACAATCGTTCTATACACAAACCGACAATCGATTTTTCCGAGTCGAACTCTTCGACTTACTGCCAATAACATCTTGATTGATATCACATACCAATCAAGTTCTTGTTGTCAAAAAATTTTTGACAATAGAGCCTCAACATATATCACATATACAAATGGAATTCAATATATCATGATCATGTTACATCATATACAACACATCATATATATTTGCAGGTACATATCACACATATGCACCACAAATTCGGTTTAGAACTTCACAAGAGGCTCCGCTACCACTGTAAGTTTCCGGACATGCAAATATGACACTCATATGCAATAAAATGCGTAGCGGAAAATCGGAAACCATGGAGGATCCAGGTGAAGCAACTAAACCGAACAACAGAAATTTCGTACCTTGTGCGGTTGAGGTCTTTCACCCAACTGTTGAGATCAACCAGCAAGAGCCGGACAAAAATCCCGCCCCTCTACGGTATCCACACAAACTGTTGATGACTAGCTGGGAATCGTCTCACGATCTCCAACCCGAGCACTCCCGAACCGTGGTGCTAGCTACGGATTTCCGGGAGCTATGTGGTGTTTCTTTTTTTCTCAAAGAATGGGTGTGTATGTATGTGTTCTTGCCTAGTCTGAAAATTCAGAATTCAGAATGCAAGAGAGAGAGAGTGTAATCATATTACTCAACCCAATTAGTGCATAGATTAAATAGATAAGGGACCAACATAATGGCCCACCATCAAACATGATTATGACCCTTATCTTGTCTACCACTAAGCACTAATGGGATTACACATCACATGCAATCAGGTTTGGCTCAATAATTCTAACAATTATTGAACCCAACCAGCCCAAAACGACCCTCGTCGAACCACGGTCCAACCACACCTGGTCGAACCAAGGTCCCACCACGGTTCAACACCTGCTTGAATCAACGATTCTATGTGTGTGACCCTGTAGGCACTTGTAACGTTTGGCAATAATTGTAAAATCTCATTTTACAATTATAAGCAAAGAACGGCGTCTAGCAACACATCATTGCTACCCAAACGACAAGATCAGTACTGATTCAATATGCTTCGGAAACATGTCATCGTCCTTTCGTCCCATTATCAAGATTAAACACGAGACATGGAAAACGTCAATCTCGTATATGTTTATTCTTAGTTTCTTGATCCCCAAGTTAACTGTGTAAAACTGGATACTCATGATATCACCATATCATATAATGCGAGCGTAGCCACGCATTTACAGTTCAACTCTATCAAGAGGCCCATCTGATAATATACCCTTTATATGGGTTGGACGAATCCCATCTTGATCGATCAAAACCCACTACACATTACGTCATATACCCAATGATTACCCTTGCGTCTACTCAGTTACGAGTGACTAGGAATAATATCAAAGTATACGACTCATATGTTGGGAACCTTGATGATCTCAGGTCTAAGGACAATACATATAAGAACCACTAATGACAATCATATAACGTTCCATGTAGGGTTCTTATGTGGGTCGGTCCAGTCCACAAGTTGTCTAACTTGTACCCGTATGTAAAATTCGTATCTCATATAATTCTCAACATACGCTAGTCTTAATTTATTATTACAACCCATCCACAATAATAATCGACTAGGGATATTTAAGAATATTTCAAATATATTCTAGGGTTATAAATATGTGCAAACGTTTATCTCATTAACTTATTTATTGGAACAACCTTAATGTATATACATGACTACATACGATCATCCATTGATTGGCTTTTGGGCACATTACTAACACTCTGGAGTGACAAAAACCTTCAGGTTGTGTCATGTACACATCCTCTAAAAGATTTCTATTAAGGAAAGCGGTTTTGTCATCCATTTGTCATATCTCATAATCATGGTATGCTGCTATAGCCAATAGAATTCGGATGGATTTAACCATCGCAACTGGAGAGAAAATTTCATCATAGTCAATACCATGAACTTGCTTGAAACTTTTCGCAACCAATCGCCCTTTAAAGGTAGTCACATTACCATCCATGTCGGTCTTTTTCTTAAAGACCCATTTGCACTCTATGGGTTTTACTTCATCACTTGGATCAAGCAAGGTCCATACCTTGTTTTCATACACGGATTCCATCTCCGAATTCATGGCTTCTAGCCACTTCTTAGAGTCTGAACCCGTAATAGCTTGCTGATAGGAAGTGCGCTCATCCTCATCTATGAGCATCACGTCTCCAGTATGAGTCATAAGAAATCCATATCTTTCAGGCTCACACCGAGTCCTATCAGACCTACACGGTCCGTGTGTTACAGGTACAGGATTCTCACCCACAACAGCTTGTGGTTCCTGTCCTCGTTCCCACCCAGCCTCTATATCTCGAACTTCTTCGAGTTCTATTTTCCTCCCACTAATCTCTCTAGAAATAAATTCTCTTTCTAGAAAAGTAGCAGTACGAGCAAAGTCTTTGTGGGATTATAGAAATAATATCCTTTAGTTTTCTTAGGATATCCAACAAAGATTCATTTGTCCGATTTAGGGCCGAGTTTTTCTGATGCTTCTCGTCTCACGAAAGCCTCACAACCCCAAATCCTCATAAAAGACAAATTGGGACGCTTCCCAGTCCATATCTCATATGGTGTCTTTTCAACCAATTTAGATGGTACTCGGTTAAGTGTAAATGCAGCACTCAATAATGCATGTCTCCAAATGAAGAAGGAAGGTTAGCTTGACTCATCATAGAACGAACCATGTCTAACAAAGTTCTATTCCTCTTTTTGGATACACCATTCCATTGAGGTGTTCCTGGTGGAGTAAGTTGTGATACTATACCACATTTCTTTAGATGATCTAGAAAATTTCGGTCAAAGTATTCGCCTCCTCGATCAGATCGAAGCATTTTAATACTCTTGCCGAGTTGATTCTGTACTTCATTCTTGAATTCTTTGAACTTTTCAAAGGATTCTGACTTGTGTTTCATTAGATACATGTAGCCATATCGACTGTAATCATCAGTAAATGTAATGAAGTATTGAAATCCACCTCTAGCCTGTGTTCACATAGGTCCACATACATTAGAATGTATAAGACCTAACAAGTCCGAAGCTCTTTCACCTTTACCAGCAAAAGGAGCCTTCGTCATTTTGCCTAATAAACATGACTCACATGTCTCATATGATTCAAAATCAAATGAGTCTAAAAGTCCATCTTTATGGAGTTTAGAAATACGAGTCTCGTTTATATGGCCCAATTGACAATGCTAGAGATAGGTTTCATTAGAATCGTTTAATCTAACCTTCTTCGTATTAATGTTACAGATTGGTGTTTCTGGGTTTAGAACGTGCAAACCATTGCTCAAATATGCACCACCATAATAAATATCATTGAAATAAATAGAACAACAGTTGTTCTTTACTACAAAAGAAAAACCATTCTTGTCCAAACAAGAAACAGAAATCAAATTCCTGCTTATGGTAGGTACATAATAACAATCGTCAAGTTTTAAGGATAGATAGTAAGTTCCTACGACTAATGCTGCAACTCTTGCTCCATTTCCAACGCGCAGGTCTATCTCACCCTTTGCTAATCTTCTACTCTTTCTCAGATCCTGCACATTTACACAAATGTGAGAACCACATCCGGTATCTAATACCCATGATGCAGAGAAAGAGATATTAGCTTCTATAACAAAAATACCTGAAGCGGAAGTCTTACTTTCCTTCTATTTCTTCACCTCTTCAAGGTAAATAGGGCAGTTACGCTTCCAATGGCCAGGTTTCTTGCAATGGAAACATTGTCCTTCCTTTGCAACACCACCTTTGGGTTTCAGCACTTGTGGAGAAGATGAACCAAACCTTTTGGCAGATTTTTTCTTCCTGTTTTTTCCCTTTCCTTTGCTATTTCCCACCATCAATATGCTGTTGGATTTATTTGTCGTCATCCTGTTGCTCAATTGTTCCTTACATGTTGAGCAACTCAGACAATTATTTGTCAAGATGATTCATATTGAAATTCATGACAAATTGGCTGTAACTATCCGGCAACGATTGCAGGACTAGATCAACAGCCAACTCCTTCTGCAAAGGAAAATCCAGACCCTCAAGGCTCTCAATGTACCCAATCGTCTTGAGCACATGAGGCCTGACTGGTGATGATTCAGCCATCTTGCATTGGAACAATGCCTTTGAGGTCTCATACCTCTCATGCCTAGCTTGCTCTTCAAAGAGCATTTTCAGGTGTTCGATCATATCGAAAGCACCCAAGTTCTCAAGTTGCTTCTGAAGCTCAGAGTCCATGTTAACTAGCATAAGGAAAGCGACTTCCAATGCATCATCGACATGCTTCTTGTAAGCATCTCTTTCCGCCCTAGGAGCATTAGGTGCCGGTTCAGTAGGAACAGGCCCTTCAAGGACATACAATTTTTTTTCTTGTTTGAGGACTATCCTCAAATTGCGATGCCACTTAAGGAAGTTATTCCCATTAAATTTTTCCTTCTCAAGGACAGATCGCAGTGATAGTGTACTTGTGTTTTGTGCCATGATTACTCTACAACAATGATCAACTCACACAAATCAGAGTCATGCATACATAAAATCATTTAACAAGGAATTCTATTAGATGATGGTCCTACTATGAATCAAGATAATGATAAGTAGGCCAAGATCCATATTTCACTACAAGATAAGTCAGCTTTGGCTGATCGCTTACATCATAGTCATTTAGGTAGACAACTCTTGTCAATTACATCTCATGTAACTCTTGGATAGTTGAGTGAACAACACTTGTTCTTGTCTATCTCATAGACTTAGCTCAACTCTTTGCCTCTAAGTCCTTAATCCTATTGAGATGACCTAGTTAAGTTCAACCCATAATAAGCAGTTTGGATATTTCAATTATCCAATCGCACCTTGCTAGGATAAATATTGGCACCTTGCTTTGGCAAAACCTACCAAGTGTTGATCTAAGCAATGATGAGTTCTTATCAATGGAAGGCAATATAAGAGGAACTTAATATTTAGCATCTTGCTAGGATAAACATTGGCACTTTGCTTTGACAAACCGACCAAGTGTTGATCTAAGCTTAGATGAGTGCTTGTCACCGAATTATTTCCATACAAAACAATTATGCATCTGATTAACATATTATATATCGCATATACAATAACTATGCATCATATGCAATATAAGCCGCTACGCAGAGGTAGCACGGCGGTCCTTCTACCAGAACATCGATGTTTGACTCAGAACATTGATGTTTTGAGAATCTGGAACTCCAAACTATTTGGCAGAATTTCAGAACATCGATGTTTACCCATAGAACATCGATGTTGGAAAATTCTGGAACTTCTAGTAAGTTGGCACAATCTCAGAACATCGATGTTTGGTCATGAACATCGGTGTTTGGAGTTTCAGAATTCCAGAACATCGATGTTGACACTTCAACATCGATGTTTTTAACCCTTAAGCATCGATGTTTAAAGTTTCTGGAACTCCAAACAATTGGTCGAATGTTCAGAATATCGATGTTTACATCTTAAAGATCGATGTTTTGACCTTGAACATCGATGTTTGAAAATAAACATCGATGTTTGAACCCCTCAGCGGATTTTCGACCAAAGAGAACATCGATGTTTACATCTTAAACATCAATGTTTTGGTATCATATACCATTCAATCAACCTTGTCGAACTCATTCGACTTCCTGCCGAAAACACTCTTTGATTGATATCATATAACAATCAAGAACTTGTTGTCAAACACCTTTGACGGATCCAACTTCAACATATCACATATATGAGAATCATAATGATCTAGTTTAAACATACTATCAACATATGCATAATAAACTATGATCAAGTTATGTTGCTTATATAATCATGATCAAGCCACATCACGTATAGCATATCATACATATAAAAAACTAATTCGGTTTAGTGTTTCACAAGAGGCTCCGCTACCACTGTAAGTAACCAGGCATGCAAACTTGATAAACAAAATGCAGCGGAAAGACCCGGAACTCATGGAGGATCCTTGTGAAACAGAGTAAACCGAATAACAAAAATTTCGTACCTGGTTTGGTTGAGATCTTTCACTCAACTGATGATGCGAATCAACAAGAAACGGACAGAAATTCGACTCCTCTACGGTACCCACACGAACCGTTGGTGACTGCTAGCAACCGTCTCACGATCACTAACTCGAGCACTCTCGAACCGCAGTGCTAGCTGCATAATTTCCGAGAGAAAGAGAGCCTAGAGTGTTTTCTCACAACTCTTGTGAATGTGTTTGTGTGTTGAGCTCTCAAAAATCTGCTCTTCCTTCACCCTCTTACAGATATCAAATATATGTTTACATGTTAGTTAATATAGAAAATCGCCAACCAATAATACATACATCTTATCATGCATAATTGTGTTTTCCATTATCTATACTTTAGTCACAATCATTTACATGATCATGTCTCCACTAACTGAATTATATATATCAACATATATATAAAACAACACATCCTTTCAAGCTTTTGGGTCAATAATTCAGGTTCAATAAATCAGGTAACTATTGAACCGAACCAACCCAAACGACCTGGTCCAACCATGGTTTAACCACTAGCTCAAATACCTAGTCGAACCACGGTCCAACCATGGTTTAACCACCAGCTCGAATCAACAGTTCTGAGTGTGTGACCTTGTAGGCACTTGTAATGTTTGGCAGTAATTGTAAACTCATTTACAATTATAAACAATGAGCGGCGTCTAGCAACACATCATTGCTACCCAAACGACAAGATCAGTACTGATTCATTATGCCTCGGAAACATGTCATTATCCTTTCGTCACATTATCAAGACTAAACACAAGACATGGAATAAGTCAATCTCGTATATGTTTAATCTAAGTTTCTTGATCCCCGAGTTAACTGTGTAAAATGGATACTAACGATTTCACCATATCACATAATCCGAGCATGGCCATGCATTTACAGTTCAACTCTATCAAGAGGCCCATCTGATAATATACCCGTTATAAGGGTTGGACGAATCCCATCTTGATCATATAAAATCCATTACACATTGTGTCATATACCCAATGATTACACTAAAGTCTACTCAGTTACGAATAGCCAAGAGTAATATCAAAGTATATGACTCACACGTTGGGAACCTTGATGATCTCAGGTCTAAGGACAATACATATAAGAACCACTAATGACAATCATATAACGTTCCATGTAGTGTTCTTATGTCGGGTCAGTCCAGACCACAAGTTCTCTAACTTGTACCCGTATGTAGAATTCATATCTCATATAATTCTCAACATACGCTAGTCTTAATTTATTATTACAACCCATCTATAATAACAATCGACTAGGGACATTTTAAGAATATGAGATATCTTAGGGTTACAAATATGTGCAAGCGTTTATCACATAAAAATATTTACTGGAATAACCTTAATGTATATACATGACTATATACAATCATCCAATGATTGGCTTTTGGGCATATTACACTAACAATCTCCCACTTGCACTAAAGTCAATCATCCATGTATCTAATACCAATGGATGTAGCATGACCATCACGCTTCCGCTGTGTGAGAGGTTTAGTCAATGGATCTGGTACATAGTTCTCAGAAGGAACTTTGCACAACCTCAGTTGTAGAGTCGGCAACTGTTTCTTGCTTGGAACTCTTCTAACAAACAGCACCACCTCCAAGACAAAACACATATCCTGACTGTGATCTAAAGTCATCCCTGTCAGTTTGGAACTAGCATCTGTGTAATCCTTTACAACAAGCTCATCAATGCTTCCGTACATAAGGAATGCATCCTTAGTTCTTCTCAAGTACTTAAGGATGTTCTTAACCGCTGTCCAGCGACATTCATCGGGATCAGATCGATATCTGCTTGTGACACTTAATGCATATGCGACATCTGGTCGAGTACTTAGCATGGCATACATGATAGAACCTATAGCAGATGCATATGGGATCTTACTCATTTGTTCTCTCTCCTTAGATGTACTAGGACACTAATTCTTTGAGAGAGTTATGCCATGTGCATGGGCAAGAAACCTTTCCTGGAATCTTGCATGCTAAACCTCTTTAGCACCTTGTCAATATATGTACTTTGACTTAGTCCTTGAAGGCTTTTGGATATATCTCTATAGATCTTTATGCCTAACACATAGGCAACTTCTCCTAAGTCCTTCATTGAGAAATTCTTTCCTAACCAAATCTTTACAGACTGTAGTGTCGGAATATCATTCCCAATGAGTAGAATGTCGTCAACATACAATAGTAAGAAAACGATAGTGCTCCCACTAACCTTATTGTAAACACATGGCTCATCTTCATTTTTAATGAAACCAAAGTTTTTGATCACTTCATTAAAACAAAAATTCCAACTCCTAGAAGCTTGCTTAAATCCATTAATGGATCTCTTCAATTTGCATACCTTATTAGCATTCTCTGGAGTGATAAAAACCTTCAAGCTGTGTCATGTACACATCCTCTAAAAAATGTTCATTAAGGAAAGCGGTTTTGACATCCATTTGTTATATCTCATATTCATGGTATGCTGCTATAGCCAATAGAATTCGGATGGATTTAACCATGGCAACTAGCGAGAAAGTTTCATCATAGTCAATACTATGAACTTGCTTGAAACCTTTCGCAACCAATTGCCCTTTAAAGG
Source organism: Turnera subulata (assembly GCA_028386065.3). NCBI lineage: Eukaryota > Viridiplantae > Streptophyta > Magnoliopsida > Malpighiales > Passifloraceae > Turnera > Turnera subulata. Next base: position 127,750 of record JAKUCV010001785.1, on the reverse strand, counting down.
TAGTCACATTACCATCCATGTCGGTGTTTTTCTTAAAGACCCATTTGCACCCTATGGGTTTTACCCCTTCAGGTGGATCAAGCAAGGTCCATACCTTGTTTTCATACATGGATTCCATCTCTGAATTCATGACTTCTAGCCAATTCTCAGAGTCTGGACCCGCAATAGCTTGCTGATAGGGAGTGGGCTCATCCTCATCTATGAGCATCAGGTCTCCAGTATGAGTCATAAGAAATCCATATCTCTCAGGCTCATACCGAGTCCTATCAGACCTACGCGGTCCGTGTGTTACAGGTACAGGATTCTCACCCACAACAACTTGTGGTTCATGTCCTTGTTCCATCTCAGCCACTATATCTCGAACTTCTTCGAGTTCTATTTTCCTCCCACTGATCACTCTAGAAATAAATTCTCTTTCTAGAAAAGTAGCAGTACGAGCAACAAACACTTTGTGCTCTGTGGGATCATAGAAATAATATCCTTTAGTTTCTTTAGGATATCCAACAAAGAGGCATTTGTCCGATTTAGGGCCGAGTTTATCTGATGCTTCTCGTCTCACGAAAGCCTCACAACCCCAAATCCTCATAAAAGACAAACTGAGACGCTTCCCAGTCCATATCTCATATGGTGTCTTTTCAACCAATTTAGAAGGAACACGGTTAAGTGTAAATGCAGCACTCAATAATGCTTGTCCCTAAAATAAAGAAGGAAGGTTAGCTTGACTCATCATAGAACGAACCATGTCTAACAAAGTTCTATTCCTCTTTTCGGATACACCATTCCATTGAGGTGTTCCTGGTGGAGTAAGTTGTGATACTATAGCACATTCCTTTAGATGATCAAGAAAATTTCGGTCTAAGTATTCACCTCCTCGATCAGATCGATGCAATTTAATACTCTTGCCGAGTTGATTCTGTACTTCATTCTTGAATTCTTTGAACTTTTCAAAGGATTCTGACTTGTGTTTAATTAGATACACATAGCCATATCTACTATAATCATCAGTAAATGTAATGAAGTATTGAAATCCACCTCTAGCCTGTGTTGACATAGGTCCGCATACATCAAAATGTATAAGACCTAACAAGTCCGAAGCTCTTTAACCTTTACCAGCAAAAGGAGCCTTCGTCATTTTGCCTAATAAACATGACTCACATGTTTCATATGATTCAAAATCAAATGAGTCTGAAAGTCCATCTTTATGGAGTTTAGAAATACGAGTTTCGTTTATATGGCCCAATCGACAATACCAGAGACAGGTTTCATTAGAATCATTTAGTCTAACCTTCTTCGTATTAATGTTACAGATTGGTGTTTCTAGGTTTAGAACGTGCAAACCATTGCTCAAATATGCACCACCATAATAAATATCATTGAAATAAATAGAACAACAGTTGTTCTTTATTACAAAAGAAAAACCTTTCTTGTCCAGACAAGAAACAGAAATCAAATTCCTGCTTATGGTAGGTACATAATAACAATCGTCAAGTTCTAAAACCAAACCACTCGGTAAGGATAGATAGTAAGTTCCTACGGCTAATGCAGCAACTCTTGCTCCATTTCCAATGCGCAGGTCTATCTCACCCTTTGCTATTCTTCTATTCTTTCTCAGATCCTGCACATTTACACAATTGTAAGAACCACATCCGGTATTTAATACCCATGATGCAGAGATAGAGACATTAGCTTCTATAACAAAAATACCTGAAGCAGAAGTGTTACTTCCCTTCTATTTCTTCACCTCTTTAAGGTAAATTGGGCAGTTATGCTTCCAATGGCCAGGTTTCTTGCAATGTAAACATTATCCTTCCTTTGCAACACCACCTTTGGGTTTCAGCACTTGTGAAGAAGATGAACCAAACCTTTTGGCAGATTTATTCTTCTTGTTTTTTCCCTTTCCTTTGCTATTTCCAACCATCAATATGGTGTTGGATTTATTTGCCTTCATCCTGTTGCTCAACTGTTCCTTACATGTTAAGCATACTCAGACATTGATTTGTCAAGATGATTCATATTGAAATTCATGACAAATTGGTTGTAACTATCCGACAACGTTTGCAGGACTAGATCAACAACCAACTCCTTCTGCAAAGGAAAACCCAAACCCTCAAGGCTCTCAATGTATCCAATCGTCTTGAGCACATGAGGCCTGACTGGTGATGACTCAGCCATCTTGCATTGGAACAATACCTTTGAGGTCTCATACCTCTCATGCCTAGCATGCTCTTCAAAGAGCATTTTCAGGTGATCGATCATATCGAAAGCACCCAAGTTCTCATGTTGCTTCTGAAGCTCAGAGTCCATGTTAACAAGCATAAGGCAAGCAACATCCAATGCGTCATCGACATGCTTCTTGTAAGCATCTCTTTCCGCCCTAGGAGCATTTGATGCCGGCTCAATAGGAACAGGCCCTTCAAGGACGTACAATTTCTTTTCTTGTTTGAGGACTATCCTCAAATTGCGATGCCACTTAAGTTATTCCCATTAATTTTTTCCTTCTCAAGGACAGATCGCAGTGATAGTGTACTTGTGTTTTGTGCCATGATTACTCTACAACAATGATCAACTCACACAAATGAGAGTCATGCATACATAAAATCATTTAACAAGGAATTCTATTAAATGATGCTTCTACTATGAATCAAGATAAAGATAAGTAGGCCAAGATCCATATTTCACAATAAGATAAGTCAGCTTTGGTGATCGCTTACATCATAGTTAGTTAGGTAGACAACTCTTGTCAATTACATCTCATGTAACTCTTGGATAGTTGAGTGAAATCCGAAAGACAAAAGTGCTAGTCTTAGATATATAAACACAAAAATACTCCAAACTGAAAGTGAAGCTATGTGGTGAGGGGTTAGTTATCCTAGACTAGACTGGAATGTGCTGTAGCGATGGGAGAGAGGTTAGTTCCGGGGCCGTTTGCGCGTTGATGGTGGTTCTATAGGTTGTGGCGCTCTGGTTAGTGCCCTCGCCATGTTTAGGAGGTTTTTGAGGGTCTCATTCAGTTGCACGTGCTGGCCTGTGTACTGGTTATGGAACTCGCGCATGGCTCGGGTTTGTGTTTCTGCATTCCTCCTTAATTCAGTAATGCCCCGAGTGATGCTGGTGTGCATTTCCCCCATTGAAGATGTCAGGCGCATCTCTTGAGTAGTAATGCTCTCTTGTAGGCGCTACTGTCGTCCTTCTTGAGCAGTAAGGACCTCTTGTAGGCGTTGCTGGTTCTGGAGAATGGGAATGATTTGCTAACTAATCCAGTCTTGCATTTGCTCAAGAAGGATTTCCAGCAAATGGTCTCTAGTGACAGGCTGAGCCTGTCTTTGGGGCTGTGGTACTACTGGATTGGCTATAGGGGGTGAAACGCCCGTGTCCCAATTTATTAATATAAGTTATAATTTAATTATGGATTAACCAAATTGCCCTTATCATTCCCGGGACACCCGTATCCCAATATAACCAATCAAATTAATCATAACATGTAGAAAGACCAAACTGCCCTTCTCACCGGGATACAATATCAACATCATAATCGATTAACAATTATACCACAAATACACAACAATGAGTATGCAGCGGAAGACTATACATATGATGACATGTAAGCAGTGAACTCTATGGATCCGACCCGAGGAGAGGAAAGCACCACCACCTGCCGATATGCACCACTGCTCAATGAGCAGTTAACCTGAAAAAAAGACTGTGAGGGGGTGAGACCAACCACTGTCTCACCGCAGACAAATAAACCAATAATATACAATTACAAATCAACTACAAATACACCGGCATCAAACAACAACAGCCACAAAACACAGAGCAGGACATCAACAGACTACAAATCATCACTTGTCATTACTTATCTTATTATCTTAGTTATTAAGTTTAATTATTTTATTAGGGCCCTCTACTGTGTGCGTCGAGCTCGGTCCCGTCTGATCAGACAACCAGGCACGAAGCCCAAATAAAC